>CAMOHE010051674.1:0-21000 GCA_946598075.1 Artocarpus hirsutus
GATTCAGCAAGGTTTGAGGTCATAATATTGTATCTATTTCCTTTACAATGAGCACAAGACAAATTCTCAAAGCCAACCTACTCATGCGGGTATTTCTCAATGCTTGGATAATCAGCACAACGATCATTGAAAAAGATATCAAACTCATCAATTCGATAAGAGTTAATAGCTTTAAAGAACAACGGTAGAACACCGCTAGAATGAAAGCTACCGTTGATGTTCTATACCACATGAAATGTGCAACAGCCTTTTTAATACTTTGATTCCTATCAGATATGAAACTAAATCTTTAGAATGTTTGACAACTTCCTTCAACTTTGAGAAGAACCATGTCTATGATGCATCATTTTCTTTGTCCATAATCCCCCAAGCAATGGGATAACAATAAAGTTCACTGTCTTGAGCAATGGCCATAAAAAACATGCCTTTAAATTTTCCCTTCAAAAACATTCCATCGAAAACTATTACTTTCCTTATGCAAACAAATCCTCGTTTGCAAGGTCCATATGCCACAAAAAGATATTTAAAGTTGTTATTATCGTCTACCTTAATGTGGGTAATATTATTGTGATTCATAGACTTGAGCATATGACAATACAATAGAAGTATGGCAAAACTTTCTTCAGTCGTACCCCTAATGAGGTTAATTGCATGCTCACGAGCCATCCAACCTTTGTAGTAACTGAAATCCATACCAAATTCTCTATGAAAATAATTCCATATTGATTTAGGCCGTGGACCCTATGGTATACCTTCAAATTGACTTTTGACGTAATCCCCAATAACAGAGTATGTTGCTTGCCTGTGCTTTGATGAACATTTTTCTGGCAAATAAGAGTGAATCCCGCAAAACTTACAAATAATAAATATGTTTGACAATGACAACTTACATGCCCGAATACATCACTAATAATTTGGATCCACATACTCCACCACAAGCAAATTTTTGTTCGATTTTTTTGTTAAAAGCTTGAACCTTCCTTTTAAAGCTATAACATGGAGCTTCATTCTTAAATCTCTCTTGCTTCTAAAGTGGTCACCAACTTGTTAATTAGATCCATCATTGAAAGTAAAACTTTCGAAAGTTAAGGATGATCTCACTTCTTTTTCATTTAAAATCGTGATAAGTTGTGGTGGAGGCAGTGGACCCATGTCATTAGGAGTTTAGGCATTCTTATCTAAAGCTGCATCAACAAAATCACAATCAAAAAATTCATCATCTGGCAGATTTCTCTGATTTTTTCTTCATTAGTAGGAGCCGAGGCAATTTCCTCTAGAACTACAATCTCTTATTCAACACAATTCATATCTTCTTCTTCCACCTGAATATGTAGTGGTATTGTGTTACCATTGTACTTAAGTAACCCTTTAAAAACTAACAAGTCATTATCATCAGACATTCCAATCGGCTTCATCTTGTCAGAGTGTTTTGATGGCATATAGGTTATCTTAAACTACTTATTTTCACGATCAATTCCAATTAATCGACATGCTAAACTTAGGACTCTCTTCTCCTAACATAATTCCTTTCATTTCACTTTGCTCCTCATACTACACCCAACAAGTTTCTAACTCATTCCAATATCCTTCAATGTTGAAATAAATTGTTAACGAAGCCATTTAGTTATTGAACTATAAAAATAAATAAATAATGATGTTTATAAAAAGCTTCTTCAATTCTAGTTCAATCAAAAGATGCTATCAACAATTCCAACCCAAACAAAACAAAGCACAATTGCAAGAATAACAACTGAATCTAATATACACACGTGTATACATAGACAATCACATAAATTTGCTAACAACTTGCTTCAAAAATTGTAGCTTAAATACAGGAACATCCAAATAAGGGCTAGAAAGAAATGAAAAAAAAAAAACTCAAAAAACCAAAGGCAAAGGGGCTTTGACTCAATTATGGAGTCCAAATAAGGGCTCGGTGACTGTGTGATAAAGGGAACCTATCCAGAAAATAACCTATCTATTAAATCAATCTAATCTTCTCTAGCAAACAAACCACTTGGATGGATGGATGGATGAGAAGAAGAAATGAGTCGTAAGGTTGCTTCTCCATTAGTAGAGTTGATTAAAATAAAACACAAAGTTTGAAGAATATAACAACATCATTTGGAATTTAAACATTCTATTTTTTAAAAAAAATAAAAAAAGAATTTAAACATTCTGTATTAGTAGATATAGATATATTTTTTATCCAAAATTCACAAAATCAAAAAAGGAATGTTGATCCAAAAGGGGTTCTTACTTCTATTAGGTAGGGAAAAGAAAGCGATAAGGGGGAAAGAACGGCTTCTACTACGACTAATCACTTTGTGCTTATGCTCAAGAAAAGGTTACAATATGTTGGATCATGGATGTTTCAGAAAGAAGTTTGATCTTGTATTTTCCACTTATTTTTTTTTTAATCAGAAACCAAGGATAAGAAGCTTATAGCTTGCCCACATTAGCTTCTAAAGAAGTAAATCATTCGATTCAGAAGGGCGTTTAGAACCAAATGTGAAGCCAATCACATACACGTATATACATAGACAATCACATAAATTTACTAACAAATCACTTCAAAAATTGTAGCTCAAATATAGGAACATCTAAATAAGGGCTAGAAAGAAATAAAAAAAATGCAGAAAACAATATGTGTGTGTGTGGGGGGAGTACATAAAGCCCCATGCCTAATTAATTAATGTTTTGTGTATATCAATGAAATTAAAAAAAAAAAAAAAAAAAAAGGAAGAAGAAGAAAAAAGAATCCAAAATACCTGGAGTATGTCAATGGAGACGAGCTACTAGGGATTTGGGACTGAAGAAGAAGAAGAGGAGGAAGACAAGTTGCTATGAAGCGCTGAAGAAGAAGGATTGCTTAAGGTCGTGAATTGAAGAAGAAGACAAGAAGAAGACCTAAGGCTGGAGACGAGGGAAATTTGGGGATTGGACTTCTTGCTTTTTTTTTCATCTTTGTTGCTGAGGTGACTTTCCTACCTTGTGTTTTTTTAGTTTCTTTGTATGACATAGCATTTAGCTCATGCACTCAATTTAGAGTTGTTTTTGGTCTACTTATAAAAACAAAAAAATAAAAATAAAAATACAAAACCAATTTTTCTTTAAGCCTTTTATCCAAATGCCCCAAAAAAGAGAGCACAAATATGCTCCCTTAACCGCTGCACGAGTAACCGTTTTGATTCAAGTTTCCGAAACCGCTCAATGATTGTTCGTAACTGTAGAGTTGCTTGTTTCACCCATAATTGTTAATAATGAAATTTTGAACGCCAACGACTATGAAGGCAATGGTGGTGATGGAGATAACCTCAAACATTCATGATGGACAGAGTTTACAGAATCAATTCTTCGAACAAATTGTTCTCTATATAATATAAATGTTACTCAAAACTCTTAATTTTTTGAATCACAATCAAAATAATCACATCACCAAACTAAACAAAACAACATTGTTAACGAAAATAAAGGGTATGTGCGCATGAAGAGATAATTGTCAAAAGCGTGAGCAAATTTGACGAAAAAGAATAAAAAGGAATAGATTCGTAAAGTAATGTTACAAAATAAGAAGGAAAAAAGAGGCTGACAGAGATGATGGTCTTTGTTGATGCATCATCTGGCTCCAAGTTTTTACGCTTTTAATTGTAGTATTTACCGTGGGTTAAGCAACCGTTATAATTTCGAAGGCTCGAACCAACTTCTGCAAGTTTCATGGGCATGCTCTCAACCGGTTTTGCGCTAAAATGTTTGAATTTCTTTAGTGACAGGATAATATTTAAAAGGACGTTGAATGAAGTGAGTTTTACACCGAGGGCATGTTTACTTTGCGTTAAATGAAAAGGAAAAATCACTGATTGGGCCCTTTAGGCAACGAAGGAGGGATAAGAAGATAAACGAATGAAAAAGAAAAATAGAAGGAAAAGAAGAGAAACGAAGAAGAAGAAGAGATAGATATCGTGTCTATTTGAAACTTTTAGATTTGGTTAATTTTGAATACTCAATTATTCTAATAATTTTAATGCGAATTAACTGTTCAAAGTTGTGTTTTTTTTTTTTTTTTATCTCGCCATTAAATTCCAAAAAAGAGAGAGATGCAAAAGGAGGAGGAAAACATCTGTAAAAAAAATAGTTTTCTCCTGTTTGTTTGATTGAAGCGCTTTATAACTTTGTACGATATGATATAACGTACACAAAACGTGCACTACAAGGCAAAAATCCCACAAGTAGTAATTCATCATGGTATGCTTGAGTTTGCTTCCCATTACTCGTGTGGATAAAGGAATAATAATGCACGAACATTTGAAGTTGTGGTGAGGATGGTCACAATTGTCGAGTCATGATTATGTAGTTGATGGAACTGAACACAAACTCAAGCGAAAGTTCAGTTAGCATGACTTTTTATTAACCTTTTTTATATAGAGTGTTGGCTAATTGAAATATTCGTTAGAGAAAAATGCTAGAGTACGACCGGAGTTACGCATAATAACTAATAAAATGTACGATCAAATTTGTGTATCACCGTTCAACACATTGATACTTTATAGGATTTTTTTTTTCTAAATTTTTTTAATCGATTTGTTTGTAAATTTTACTTTTTTCTGCAGCTTCAGTCTGCACCCTAAATGTTGATGATTAGTATTTCATATTTGGCGGAGGTAATCACATCTTCATCACAAAATAAGTTGAGATATCCAAAATTTGAGTTCAAACCTCTTGAACTATCCAAACAAATTTTATTATAAAAATCATTGGTTTAAAGTTTCTCTTCATTTTAAGAACCGCCTTATAGAACAGTTGAGAAGTGTGATTCGAACTGAAACTTTTGAACTGAAAGTTGTAACATGTGAGGACTTTATACTGTAACTCATTTTTTTATCATTATTGCATATGAAAATTTTACACTGTAACAATTTTGAATAAAACTAATTTTACCAACCATTTTTTTAAAAGTGAGAATGTTTTGTATTTCAAATGACTGTTTTTAATAAGATCTAAAGCCATCATGCGACGGATACTGAATACGCGATCACATTTACTAAATCTTGAAATTTTATCATCAATTTTAGACTGGGGAACCTAAGCTTAGAAATCAAGAATCAAATTGTTAACCAAAAGTTTTATCTTACGCTCATATTACGGAAAAGACAGTGCTATCCCACACCAACTGTACCTAAAATCTAAAGTCATCTTAACGGTCCAATGCTGCAATCACATTACCTGTAGTGCTATTGTTTGCTGGTAGAATTATTTATCCAAATAATTATTTGATGGTAGTATTATTGAGAGACAAGAAGACGACAATCTCTTTCTAATTTGTCATTTCGACAGTCTCCTATTATCACCACACTCTCCAAACTTATGTTTAAAAACATTGGTTAAAACCAATTGTGATTAAAAATATTGTAACATTTAATAGCTTTACATTATAATATATTTTTTTTGATAATATACATTATAATAAACTAAAATTTCGTCCTAACTTATATCGTCAAACATTATATAAAATGACCCCCAATAAAAACACCTCAAAAAATCGTTACTCCTTTTCTTTTTTGGGCTAAAAAAATAAAAAAATCACCATTCTTTCATATGATATGATATACCCACATTTCACCCGCCATTCATGTGCAATGAGCAAGATTACGGCTTGTTGACTTTTTGACTTTCACCACTAAAAATGTGTAGATGGATTTCTCTTTACTGTCTCAGAACCGCTTTTAAAATACATCCAATGCATATACATTTAGCTTTGGCATCGAATTCAGGAAATCTAACCTTTTTATTTAATTTATTTTCTTGGCAAGCGAGGGGGAAAAAAAAAGATGGCAGAGGTTACTTTAGATAATATAACAGAAAATTGTGCATGTCTTTCATTTTAGAAAGAAAACGACACCAAAAGGCAAAAGGCAAAAGCAAAAGTTACTAGAACTTGATACAACAAAACTCTCGGTAGACTTTTGAATCACCAAAAAAAGCAGAAAAAATTAACCCCGGAAAAAAAGAATACTTGGAGAGAATCACTAACTAAAAATTTACAAACGAGAGAGCCAGAAAGAGGGGAAAAAAAAACAATTATTAACTGCTCTGAAAACCTACGTTTTAAGCCCTTGCATGATCACAACTTTCCGCTTTACCCAAGCATTCTATTCTTTTACCTTTTCTCCCCCCTAACTAAAGATTTTTCACAATTATCACCGTCGCCTCAAAACCCAACTCCAGCCGAGCCGACCCCGAGCGTAGCCGGACGATGAGGCTCTATCTTCCTATTTTTCCAGAAACAGGCATCCGGCGCGAGCTTAGCCGCCGATCTCATCGGCTCCGACTTGCAGCGCGTGAGCACAAACGGCTCGTACGGCGACTTGGTTCCCACCAACTTCCGCTCTATCACGCTAGCCATCGACTGCGGAGCCGCCGCCGTTACCGACGCCGTCAATGGAAACGAGCAAGAGGACCTCGGCGGCTGCATCCACTGGCCCGGTGGAACAGGATTACTCATTGGGCCTCCGCCGCTGCCGTTGCTTCCGTCGAGGGCGGTGACCGTAATGGCCCGCTTCTTGGGCTCTTCCGCGCCGCCCTTTTTCGTGTTGGCCTGACGACGCCCTGGCAACCACCGGATGAAGTCCGTACTGCAAACCCACGTCTCCTTTGAAACCTCCATGGACAACTTCGGCTCACACATCATCAACAGCAAGCAGTCGGGTAAACCCGGTGGGCCCATTTCCACTTCCTTCTCTTCTTTCGGATCCTCCCGACCCGTTTGCTCCTCTTCTTTTTCTTCTTCCTCGGTTGACTCTTCTGCAACTTTCTCTTCTTCCTCGTGTTCTTCTACTTGTTCATACGCTAAAGAAGATATGGGTTTCTCGTTTTCTTCTTCTCGTTCTTCTTTTTCTATTTCCTTGTCTTCTATTTCTTGGTGCTCTTCACATGAATGTAATTCATTTACTTCGTCCTCTACCTTCTCTTCTAGATCTACGAGATTTTTTACTCCTTTTTCTTCTTCTTCTTCATGTTCTTCTTCTTCTTCTTCTTCTTCTTCTCTCACATCACCATTATTTTCTTTTTCTTCTGCTCCTTGTCGTTGTTCTAGCACTATAACTTCAAAATCGTCTTCAGTGCCGGCTCTTTTTGCGTTTTCTTCTTGTTCTTCAACTTCAACCACCTCTTCTTCAACAACAGGAACAACAACTTGCTCTACGTCTTCTTCCGCAGAAACCATTTTCGGTTGCCCTTCTTCTTCAACAACTGGCTCTTCTTCTTCTTCAGCACCTTTCTGACCAAAATCATTACAAGAAGGAGAATCACATTTTTTGCCGCAGATTTCCGACGCTTGATCTACACACTTCTCTTCGTCGTTTACATCTTCATGAGTTTCTTCCTCATCTTCATCTTCATCTTCATCTTCATCTTGATCATCCTTCAGAGGCGGATCCCAGAACCTGTTAGCCAGCGCCGCCATTTTCACAGGGTCAGATCTGCACCTCATGAGCAACAGAGCATTCTTCGGCGGAATACATATACTTACTCTAGCGACCCCTTCTCCTTCATCTCCAACGTTATCGTTGTTATCACCCACTTGAACATGATTGTTAAAACTACCCTTTATTTCTTCTTCCTTAAACTCAATCCCCTCAAAAACTCTCCTCCTCAAACTCCTTCCTTTACCCTTAATCTCCTCTTCTTTGTAATCTTCTTCTTCCTCTTCTCCAACCACCAGCTCTATCTCTCTCCCTTTCCCATCTCCGTCTTGTAATGCCACCAACCACCTCGCAAACACCGCCCCACAAGACCTCCCATTATTAGAAGTTGAAATAGAAGAAACTCTTTTCTCCACCTTGTTAGTATCATTATTATTAGTCTTTGTCGTCAAACAAGAAGATCGACATGGCAAGAAGCAGTTGAACTCGGCGCCAAAGCCCCTCAACGCTTCACAGATCGTAACCCACTTGTTTTCCTCCATCTTTTGCACCCGTTCGAAAGTTTTCATCTCTCTTTCTTCTCCTCCTCCTCCTTTTTCTGTTCTTCTGAAACTGACCTCGCCGCCATTGTTGTTATTATTATTAGATCTTCTTTTGGACGATCTGTACCTCATTTTCTTCCCCTGCTTCTTGGTCTTGACCCGGACTTGGCCTATACAGGTGACTTTCGGAGAAGAAGGTTCTGGGTTTTCGAAACCGCTACTGCAGCTCGATCTCTTCTTGTTGTTCGCGGTAACCGCCGTCGGAAACATCGCCGGAGAAGCCTGACCGCCTTTGAGGCTGCCGCTGGTTTTGAGCCGGCGGTTGAGGGAGGAGGAGAGGGAGATTTGGGACGAGTCCCGGCCACCGGCAGCTCGGCCGGGGCTGAGGATGGACTTGGAGGTGATTTTCATGGAGGATGATAGGCGAGATGTGAAGCAGATGAAGAGCTCGCTCGTTCCGCTTGTTGTGGTGGGTAACGATGATGATGAAGATGATTCCATTTGTTTGGATTCAACAAGTTTTGGACATTGTTTGTTTGGACATTGTTTGATGGATTATGATGAGGATGTTGGTGCTGAATGATATTTGTTTGGGATTGTATGGTTGGTGTTGTGGTTGCGGAAGTACTAGAACAGATTCTTGAGACAGAGAAAGGAAGAAAGGAAGAGTGAGTAGTGAGCAGAGGAAGGAGAGAGATTAGTGGGAGAGCGACGAGATGTTGTTTGTCTTTAGCAAAACGAAACTGACTGTCGGGGAGTATCATCAGGTTTCAATCAATGGGCCTTGTTTGCTATGTGCTTTCCATCGTGTCGTTTTGGGTTTTCCAAATGACGATGTTGCCCCCCATTCTTTTTTTTTTTTTTTGGGTTGTTTAAAACCTTTTCATGACATCTGAGGTAGGGTTGCACAAAAATCGTCCTGCAACCGCCGGTCGTTCGTGCTTGTGCTCGACCTACTCAAAAAAAGGGGTCTATGTTAGTAACCCGTCGTCTGTATATGTTGGTGGGCGAGTATAGTTTAAAATTTTAGGAGGCGGTTTCAAACCGAACTCGTCCGCCTAATTCTTTTAAAAAAAAATCCTAATCTAAACCCATCCCCAAGTCCTTTGATTTTACCCTAAACTAAACAATTGATTTCAAGGTTTTCACCCTCAAATTTCTCCCCTTTCTTCGATTCACACTCAAACTTTCTTCCTAATATATTATTATTACTATTATTTTTGTGATCAATCTTCAAAGTCATCTTTCGTTCAAGTCTTTGATCTGTACTGTTTGTGTTCAAAACTAACATCTGTGCCCTTCATTCCTCATCATTATAGTTTACTATCCATTAACTGTAATTGCTTTCAGTTTTACTATTGTTATTTCCCAAAACATAGTATTATGATTTACTTTTCATTTTTAGCTTGTCTTTTGCTTTGATCTTGTATTTTTTGTTGTCCTTTGGACTTCATCGCGTACCTGCTTCATTACTTTTTTTTATTTTCACCAACAATTTTTGTCACACCCCGGAGTACGGGAGGTGACGTGGTGCCTTGATTAAGTTAATTAAATAAATATTTAGTTAATAACAGGTTTTGAATTTTTTTAGAATTTAATTTATAAATAAAAATGATATAATTTTAAAATCGTGCGAATAGAATAAATTAAAAAATAAAATAAATCATCATAATAATTAAGCAAATAAAAAGATATTAAAAATATTTAAATAAAAGGTGGAACGAGTATGGGTCCCATTGGCCCACATATTGTGCACACACATGTAGTACTGACAATATTACCATACAACCACGGTCCAAAATAAAAGAAAGTTAAAGATTTTGCATGCCTTGAATTGTACTTCAACCTACCCAAATCTTCTACTGGTCGTAAGTCCGGTCAACGGACTCTTATCCGATCCTAAGCTGATATCCACCTATGGGGTAAGATTTTAAAACAATAAAAACATGAGCGAAAGGCTCAATAGGACTGTATTTTAAAATAAACAGATAAATATTCTAATAGAACTTTCTAAATAAATAAATAATTAAATAAATCAAATAAGTATTTTCATTTACTAAAATTTCATTGAAAACAGTTTGTCAAGAGTACCTTTTTAATTCTCTTTGGCAAAACCAAATATTCACCACCGAAGTGGCCCAGCTGGGTTTCAGGACCTGCCCCCAAGGTCGTTCACTACATGACTCGATCTCTGTTATGGCATCATGCCCATATATCTTTCTTTAATTATTAAAATCTTTGTTTACCAAATATAGTCATTTACATTCTTTATGAAGTTCATTATGAACATTTCTCAATCATTCATCGAAAACATTTGATAAAAATCCATTTTTGGCTTAAATCACTTTGAAGTAGGGCTACCAAAAAAAAAGAGTAGAAGTCCTACCTCGATATCCGTGTCGGTGTCCCACACCGTAATCTCGATACGCTATACGTTAGCTCTGCGGAACCACGCACAAATCCTAAACGCATAGTAACTTAGTTCATTAGTACCTAACCTGAGGTATCCTATGTTACTAAATCGTCTCATGGTGTCCTAGTGTGCCATTTAAGCTTATAAAATCATTTTACAATACTAGAATTTCAATCGGGGTTCAAAACAGTGAAAACGGGTGAAAAATCACAAAATTGGGTTATGTTTGGTCGGTCTGCCAGTCGCCCTGGTTCGGTCGGCTAAACTGCACAGTTCGGCCTGTCGAAAATCCAAGTCCTGTCGGCCGAACATTTTTAGGTTCGGCCTGCCGGTGGTATGAATCCGGCCTGCTGATCCTTTGAATCCAGCCTACCGAAGATCAAGTTTGGCCTACCGAGCTGAGAAATTTCAAAAATTTCCACGCACGGGTTCTCGGCCTCCCGAACCCAAATCTTCAATCTAACCTCTTTTTCTCAGTTTTCAGGCATGGATAATGATCAAAATTAATAAATAAACATTATTAAAACACTTTTCAACTCATTAAAACAAGATTTAAGCAAGATTTTCACAAAAATCCAAAAATAGAGAAAATAGAGGAAAAATAAAAAATATTTGATTTCAATCCGTTTTTATTCAAACAAAGTTTCAATTCTAGTTATTCTAAGTTACTCTAACCTAGATTAAAGCTTTTCTAAGCTCAAGCGAGCTCGAATATCAAAATACAAGAAAATTTAAAAAATAAAAAAACTTTTGAATTTTAAAAACTAACATCGAATCGAAACTTTAAAACGAGTTTGAAATCGTCCAATCGAGTTCCTAAGCCTCCAATCTACTGACCCGATGCTTGAAATCAAATTTTGGTTCAAAATTTTAGAGAGAGGTTGAGAGAGTGAGAGAGGAACCGAGAGAGAGTGAGAGAAGAAAGAGAGATAGGCGTGAGAGAGAGTGAGAGAAAAATGAGGAAGAGAGAGAAAGACATGAAATAAATAGAAAAAGAGAGAGAAAAGTGGTTGCATAAGATTGTGTGCAGCTACACACTGTTTTCAAATCAAATTGTTTCATTGAAATTTAAATTAACAATTATAAACAATTTAGAATAATTAAAAATTATTAAAAGAGTAAAATAACAAGGTTACTAAATTTTCACAAAATAATCAAATTAAGTTCAAAATACTCATTATGGCACTCTAATCCATCATTTAGCATTCTAATATCATTTAATTAACTTCAGGGTGTTACAATTTTCTTTTAGATCACTTCCCCTTCTTCTTCTCTTTTTTATTTTTTATTTTATTTGCCTTTTTGGTAAATTATGAGAGTCGATATATAACTGGGATTAGAGATTCTTCATAGCCTATTCCTTTGAATTACTTCTATAAATTGTCATTGTCTTTAGGGAATATGGTCATTGTCTTTAGGCATCAAACTTAGTTGTTGTTGGGAATGCTTCATACATTATCATATTATATTTTCTACAAATTTTTTTCATTTTTTTTAATTAAAAAAAGCTCAATAAATTACATCGTGTATTAGTATAGACCCAAACTGATGCACCCGCCCACACCCAGACCGAAACCACTCGCCATTCCACGGGCGGTCTGTGGGTTGGTTAATCGCCAACCCGTCATTTAAAAAAACCGATCTATACCCGTCCAAAAACCGCTTAACCGTTCATTGTTCACCTCTAATATGAGGTTTGTGCTTTGTGTGAGCGCGTTTATAATGGCTCATTTTGGAAGAGCACATCCACTCTCGTTGGTGTTTCATAGTTTTTTACACTTTTTTTTTTACATATTTTATGTGGTATTGGTATTTTCTTTAGGGGACTTTGGTATTGTTATTGGTATTAAATTTCTTTCTTTATATAATCAATTAATATATTAGATTTATACATAGGTTCAATAAAATGATTTTTAGTATTTTAGATTACCGAAGTTAATCGCAGAGCATTGCCATTATTCTCATGTGATTTGATATTAATTTAGAAAGAAAAAAATTTCGTAGAACATTGAGTTTGTGAATTGTAAATTGTGAGGACTCTTTTCACGCCAATAAGAAAGGCCACAGCTCGTCACTCTTTCCTACACTTTTTATTCAACAAAAAAAAAAAAAAAAAAAAACTTTTTAGCACCGTTTTATTTCATCCGTAAGTGCTTAAGTAAGCGGAAAAAAGGTTAGGATTTAGCTAGTTTCTACCAAAAAAGAGCAAAAAAATAATAATAAAGGTTAGGGTTTAGCGGTTTCTCTATACCCGCTAGACGTAGGTGGGAAAAGAACAAACTTTAGCCGGGCCGTACGGTGGGTGAATACTTTTTTTTTTTTTTTTTTTTTGCGTCTCTGCATGCATGCTCTTTTTGGGTAAGCGAATCTTGGTAACCAAAAGTTGGAAAAGATTAGCAAAGAGAGTTGGACAACCTCGGTATTTTGTACCTTGTATACTGTACATATTCAATACAATTATTGGGTTATGAAAGCAAAAAGAGAAACGGAGGAGTAAGCAAACAAAAGTAGAAGTATTTTTTTTATTTGACAAAGATTGAGGAGCAAGTTGTCCAAAAGATGTGTTGTGCTCTAAGTTGGAGGAAAAAAAAAACAAAAAAGAAAAAGAGAAGTGCCATGCTACTAGTTGTGTTTGGCTACATGAGTACATAAATCGTTTAATATTATTTTTAAAATAAGTGAAAATTTTTTTGTTTTGAAAAATAAAATTTTTTTAAAAATTATGTTAGAGTGTTTTTAAAATTTTATATGAGAAAATATTTCTAAAAGTTTTGAAAACAAAAACAAACGGGGCTATTGTAATAAAATCTTGGCAAAAACATTTTTTCTCAAACAACTAGCTCTTGTAACAAGTTCAATTTCGTATTTGGTTCATATTTTGCCTCAACTTTTCATGCAGTTCGAAGCTAACAAAATTCCATTCGCTCCCTAAGGTGAATATAGGGTTCCCATTATTTTGCTTTAAAGTATAGGGGTGGCAATTCATATGAAGTGTCATGTTTTGATCATTTTTCTTTATAATTTTCATCTTTCCAAACCCAATCTATAGTATGAAATTTTTTGAAAACCGTAATACAAACATGAAAACAACCATCTTATGGATTGACACAATACTACTTAAAATTACCCTGTGACCCGAAATTGACACGTGTTTTTCATATTATAAAAAACTAAAGAAGTCATTAACCCATTAAAATATGAAAACATCCATAAAAAATTTAACAAATAAAGCCATATAATCATGATTATGAAAACAACTATCATAAAATCACAAATTCATAACAAACTTTATAATATGTAATGTAAAATATGTTTTTTCAAATTGTTTTGTGGGGTTCATATCAAGTTCAGGGTAGGTGGGTTCAACACAAAAATTGACTAAATACTTTTCATGTCGATTTCAAGTCGACCAAATTTAACTCAAACCTCTTTTTCTCTAACCCCAACGCACATAATTCGTGTCGATGTCGAGTAGTATTATCATATCATGGCCTATATATGTTGGGCCCACTGGAGTACTTCAAATACCTTAAAAGATTTCCATTTATTATTCTGAGAAATCCCCTAAATTATTTCCTTTTCGTATATCTTGGTAACACAAAAATTAAAATAATAATAATAATAAATGAGACAAATGTATTGCCATCTCACTTTATTTCATTTGCTCAAAAGGTGTCTCATCTTTCTTTCTTACAAAAAAAAAAAAAAACAAACCCCGATTGTTCCTTCTAATGCATAAAAAGTCACACGGTGCAGATTAGATTGTGACACATCAATTTTTAGGACGATGGTCTTGTTCCTCGAAACAAATTCACCATCAAACGTGGCCAGATCACAGAGAACCAAGCAAAATACTAAACAAAAGAGCAGGATAACCCTCTTCAGCCTTGGAAAAATCAGCCCCATCCGAGCGACTAGCCGTTCTTATTCCAGACCCCCCACAAAAAAAAAGGAGGGTGGCAATTTCGAAATTAAATGCAAACACGATGCCCTTTTCTGAAACAGTTCACATGAAGAAGCGGTGAAAAAACAGAGAGAATCCAAAGGCTGCACTTGACCATGATGATAATCATGATGATCATGGTCATGGAATGGTCATAACACCCGTTGGACCCACCCTCCTGTAATGGAGCGTGGATTACACTCTAGTCTCCGTACGGTCTGTACTGTGTCTTTTTGATGGATGTGTTTAGTTAAAGCGCGTGAAGGTGTGAGAGTAGAATTGAGGTTCAAAAACAACAAAGGCCTCGTTGGCAGAGACTGGCGCTTCTGTACTATTTTACAAGTATTCCGTCCCCACGCGTTACATAGAGAAATGCACACATTGGCAGAGCGTGATAAAGAAAACGATGACGCTGAATTTATTCGCTATGGGATAGGCCACGTGCTTGCACTTTCATTTTCCAACAGTTTTAGTTACTTTCCATGTTTGCAATAATTAGGCGTTGGTCAATGAGAAATATATTTCTTTCCTTTTTTTTTTTTTTGGTTCTAAAAAATGAGAAATATATTTTGTTGGTGCAAGAAAGTAGAGAATACGTACTTCTAGAATTGTGTTATTATTGGATTATCATATTTTTATTCTATTTTATTATTTGTTTTGCTCATGTATTCTATTTTATTATTTTTATTTGGGAAAATTTTATATGGTATTTTAAGTTATATCAAAATATGTATTTAGTATCTTATATTTTACAATATTAAACATTGATACTTCGACCTTTGAGAAAATCATCTTTAGGACCTCATAGCCATTTTTTGAACATGAAAAAACAAAATCACCATTTTATATAATTGACTAAAAAAACTTAAGAATTGACAACAAAAAACCCTCAAAAATTTCAATACATTTTTAGACCGCTATCGCCTAACCTCTCCATTCCTAGCCCACCGTCGCCCCACCATCCCCCAACACACCCCCCACCTCCATCGGCCCACCCCCAGCCTAGCCCCTCTCCTTCGCACCGCCCCCACCTTGGTCGCCTCACCACATAACACCCACCAGCCCTGGAATCTTGATGAACAAATCTCTCCATATTTTCCCCTGTCCCTCATTAACGACTTCCAGTCCATTTCCCCTCGTCGCAAGAAGTGGACTGCCGCCTACACCATCTTCCTCTTCCTAGTGGATTAAGCCCTGGCCTTTCTCCTCAAACACTATTTCCCTCTTAAGCTCTCGCTCATTCTCTTCCTTTCAACCATGAAGAACCGCATTTTGGGTTCTTCATCGCCATTGTCTTCAATGGTGAATTGAGCCTCCTCGTCGGTGACTTGGCCAAGGTGGCCCACATGAAGACCCAACCGTCAAGGAAGAACCACGACTAGGCTCTAGGCATAAAGCCATTTTCTTCTTCTCATTCTTCTTCCTCCTATCCACCGAAGATGGCAAGATTCTTCCACAAGCCTGCTAAATCCACTCCATTGGCCTTCTTCAATGCCTTTAGAAGCCAACACAAGTCCGACCATGGAATCCCCTTTAGACCTCTAGCCACAATTTTCAAACTGGTAATTTCATCTAGGGTTTACTATTTTTGTTCTTGTTCAAATGTGGTGTAATTCGTAGCTAAACCTATTTTTGATTAAAATAAGAGTTTGATATTTATTGGTTGATCGATCGGTCATTACAAATTTTCCTAGAAACTTCAAGAAAATAATATGTGGAAATGGTTGAATTGCTTTTCATTTCCCTTGCAAAAATGGGTTTTGAGTTTTTTTTTTTATCAATATTTTTTTGGAAGAAGAATAAGATAAAGAAGAGGATTGAAGAAGACGAAGAAAAGGGTGTCAAAGAAATGGTTGGAAAGTTTGTTGTTGTGGTTTTTGTGGTGGTCTTGTTGGACCAAAATTTGATTGATCTACAATGAAAAAAAATTGGGGATGGGGATGAGAATGGGACGGTTGAATTTTTTTTTTCAATTTAGGATTTTTTTAATTACTAAAAATTTTAGTCAACTATACAAAAGAGTAATTTTGTCTTTTTGTGTCTCAAAAAAGCTCCGAGGTTCAAAAAAAAGATTTTCTCAAAGGTCGAGGTATTTGTTGGGGTACGATTTGATCAAGCCCAAAATAAGGATTTAGAGTAGTGATGAAGCGAGCTAAGCCCAACAAGATCCATCAATTAGAAGCTGTTCGACGAGAGGAGTATCATTTATTCAGCATGTTATGGAATGGAAGCTTTGATCGATTCAATCGATTTCAAACCAATCGAATACTTCGTTTAGATAACTTTTTTTGTCATTGTAGGTTTAATCCAAGTGTCCATTCGATAGGATCGATTCACACAATTTAACAGTTGTGAGAATGTCCAGCCGTAAACTTTAGACATGGGGAGAGCCCAATTCTTGCAGCCTATCGTGAACCGACACGTATCCCACTATTGCGATTACTTCAGGCATTACCATTCCCATTCTCTATTAGTTAGAAGTCATGACTCTTCTTCACCATCAATATAAAGGAACGTCATCTTTATCTGTAGACACATAAAACAAAGGGATACAGAAACTCTGCTAAATTTCTTCTTATTTTCATCATCATCTTATAATCTGTACATTCTAAATTCATATATAGTGAAAAAAGTGTACGTAGCTCTCATTACAGATTGAATCACTATAAATCTGTGTATGGTATCGTTTATTTTTCAATATTGTTTAATTTTTTCAAGTTTAGTTTTTAAACTATTTTCTGCAACTATTTTGACAAGTTTTCTTTGGAGTAAAATAGACCTTAATAAGGGTGATTTGAGGGCGCAAATTCAGCAAAAGGAACACATTAAACTGATTTAACAAATTTGTATTTAATCGTAGATTCAATTTCTACATTTAACGCCCACCGTGAGGCCTTTAGATCGCCAATGTAAGGATCTTTTAGCTCAATCACCAAACATAGTGGACAACTTAGGCAGCCAACACGCACCTGAAATTCCAAATGAAGAAACTAAAGTCATTCCCTAAGTTAACCAATAGATAGTAGCCCTCATGGCTAAGGTGGAGACTCTAAAAAAAATGCTTTAGGAGCAAACTATGCATTCGCAGGAACGCGACTGGAGATTGCAGCAACTCAGCAGCAAAAACTCAACTTTGAGGAGCCAAATCAGTTACCAAAACTCACAAATGGCATCAAACTCGTATTATTTCATGTATTATGGGCATTCAACATTCTCAGTCATGACAGCAACACAACGGCAGTTTCATACACCACAGCCCATTAGACAGCAATCCTTCTTCAGCCCCATCAGGAGGATGCAACCACTGTATTCCACCCCAACTTCGACACCAACAACTATAGTCACAACAACACCAAGTGCCACAAATACAACACCAATAGCATCTACTACAGCAACGATAGCAATAACGATGAGTACTCGTCATGACACGAATCAACACAACCCCAAAGTGAATGATGAACGTGAAGAGACAGTCGAACCAACCATTCGACTAGGGGTTACTCAGGCACCAATCTTGTCAACTCCTAAGTTTATCTAGCATATGATGAGAGAAATGCTTGAGCAAAATTCTAAGCTCATCGAAGAGAAGATTGATTAGAAAATCTTAAAAGCAGTGAGCAAAACCCTAGCACTAGACAATATCTCAAAGAATGTCTGAGAAACCCTATTCACGATAGAAATTACTTCATTCGTCCCTCCAAAGTATAGCAACCTCGTGTTCTCTCTCTTTAATGGGACATCAAATCCAAAGGATCACCTTCTGTAATACAAAAACGTTGTCAGTGCGACGAATATCTCAGACTTCATTCTAGATGAGATGATGTGCATGATATTCGCACAAAGTCTCAAAGGGCCAGCCGTACGATGGTTCAGCAACTCGCCCACTAGGTTGATAGATCGCTTCGAAGACTTGGCAGATTCTTTCATCAAAGCCTACTCCATACAGATAAAGACTAGCAAGACAATTAAGGATTTATGGTCTATCATATAGGGTCCAGATGAGTTGTTGCGAGCTTACATCAAGAGATTCAACAAAGCTATCTTCGAGATTTTGAATCTAGAAGATGGAACAGCTTGAGAAGCCTTGGAAAAGTGACTTTTGCACAAGTCCTCCTTCAAGAGTAACATTGGCTCTGAGTATCCTCAAACCATCCAAGAGGCTTTGAACATGTCAAAGGGATAGATCGATTTGGAAAAAGAGAACAAAAGGTGCGAACGAGAGCTCGCAAGGAACAGAAAACAGAACAGGTGGGTTGAAAGGCAGCACAATCCTCAAACAGATCAAAAAGACAAACGAGGACACCACCGAAGAGAAAATGGAGGAAGAAAGAAAAATGAAAGCCATGAGCCAGAAGTAGACTACTATCGCCACTAAAATACACTCTAAGCATATCCCCGACCGAGCTGATCGTGCAGTTGGAAGGAAAGGATTATGTCAGATGGTCAAAGAATATGGCTTTGAGTTAGTCTCGTGACCATACAAAATACTAAAAGTTCCGTCAAGACATGGGACACTTAACAGTCGATTGCAAGGCTCTATAATCGGAGATTCTGGAACTGCTAAATAAAGGACATCTAGGGGAGTACTTGTCTGAGCAAGGAAGAAAGACTTATGGGCTGGATCGAGAGCAAGGGGGACATAAAGGTTGCCAGATTCAAGAGAAGATACCACCACCACCAACAGCCATAAGCAAAGTGATTGGAGCCATTTGTGGGGGCTCCGTTTTTAGCGGTGACTCTGCTAACCAAATGAAGGCCCACTAGAGGAGAGCGAGTCAAGTGAGTACCAGGTCAATAATTGACGAATATAGTGAGCATATAATTTTGTTTCGAAGCGACAAAGCATCAGGGCTCGACAGACTAGATGACGATGCTTTAGTAATTAAACTTAATGTCGCTAATTGTGAAATTAGGAGGATGCTTATTGATAATAGAAGCTTAGCCAACATTTTGTTCTTGTCAATGTTGAAAGAGATGGACATTGAAGAGAAAGAGATTGAAATATCTACTACCACTCTAGTAGAGTTTAATGGAGAAGCGACCACATTGTTGGGAAAGATTAAGCTACTGCAGTCGGAGAGAATAGGATGATGAGTTTCCTCGTTATGGACTGTCCCTCGACATACAATATTATCGTTAGGCGACCATGGATACATGCGATGAAGGTCGTCCCGTCCACTTTCTACCAGCGACTTAGATTCCCATCGAAGAAAGGAGTTAGAGAGATCCTTGGAAGCCAAGAAGCGACGAGGAGCTGTTATACCACTGTTATGAAGCAAAAGAGGCCAGCTTTATAGCAACTATAGGTAAAACCGTTGAGCTAGTCGAGTAATCAAGACCATGTCAAACCAATGTTAGAGCAACTTGACAAAGTTTAAATCGATCTAAAAGACAAGCAGAGAACAGTGAACATTAGCACACAACTCGACCTAGAGGTGAAATCTGCCATAGTTGAATTTTTAAAAGCTAACAATAATTGTTTCGCATGGTCTCATGTAGATATGTCTAGAATCGACCCGAGCATAATTTTGCACCAGCTTAATGTCGATCCCAATCATCGACCGATATGACAAAAAAGGACAAAATAGGAGGAGACTAGGAGTTGAGCGAAACAACATTGTAAAAGAAAAAGCAAGACAAAGCTCGAGGCTAGGTTCATCCATCTGATTCAATACCTTGATTGGCTAGCGAGCGTGGTTATCGTGAAGAAAACGAATAGGAAATGGTGAATGTACATAAATTTCATCGATTTGAACAAAGCCTGTCCTAAAGATAGT
Source organism: Artocarpus hirsutus (assembly GCA_946598075.1). Taxonomy (NCBI): domain Eukaryota; kingdom Viridiplantae; phylum Streptophyta; class Magnoliopsida; order Rosales; family Moraceae; genus Artocarpus; species Artocarpus hirsutus. The sequence continues at coordinate 20,097 of CAMOHE010051674.1, forward strand.
TACCCATTGCCATATATAGATTGTCTCATCAACGCGACTACCGATCACGAAATCCTTAGTTTTGTGGAGACTTTCTATGGCTATAATCAAATCCTCATGTATTCAAAAGACCAAGAGAAGACTGCCTTCATCACAAAACAAGGCATCTTTTGTTTCAAAGTTTTGCCTTTTGAGCTGAAGAATGCAAGAGTCACACACCAAAGGCTAGCCAATAAGATATTTGAAGAGCAAATCAGTAAGAACATGGAAATTTACATTAACGATATGTTAGGCTAACCTCCATGTACAACACCTACAAGAATGCTTCGAGGTACTTCGAAAGTATAACATGAAGCTGAACCCAAAGAAGTCCACCTTTGGAGTCATGAGTGGAATGTGTAGGAAAAATGAGCATGCAGCAGAATTTTAAAAATTTTAAATCAAAGTATTTTTCAAAACACAAGTTTAACATGATCTCTACATAAATTAATCAGATCTTACTAACCTTTGTACTCTGAGGAGCTCCTACAAGTAGTGTAGAGAAGAATGTTCTAGAAGAGCATCAACCAAATGGTCTTCTTTGCTATTCTCTATCCACAATTGGGGTGTGTGTGGGCACACGTTATATAGCTTTTCCACCAATGACTCTGTTGGAAAAATAATACGCAGCGGAATTTTAAAATTTTAAATTAGAGTATTTTCCAAAACACAAGTTTAACATGCTATATGTATAAATTAACCTGATCTTACTGACCTTGTATAAGCCGAAAAGCTCCCGAAGTCTGTGTAGAGAAGTAACGTTCCAGAAGAGCCTCAATCAACTGGTCTTCTTTGCTATTCTCTATCCACGATCGGAGTGAATGTGGGCTCACACGTACAGCTCTTCCTCAAGGTGACTCTCCTTCCAATCAATTGAGAGAACCCA
>CAMOHE010051674.1:21020-34266 GCA_946598075.1 Artocarpus hirsutus
ATCGTCACCTATGACAACGTGCCAATGTTTCTATTCACGGAGTCCACCTCCGATGGTCAAGACAAACCATCTCCCAATAGGGATATAGACAACATAACAATCTTTACATGAATAAAGCGTCCAACTTTATTCCCTCGATTGCGGATCTTATGATTTAGACTGTCACCTTAAGAATCGTGTCATCTGCATAATCTGTCCATCATATGCCCAATTCTTAAACAGTCTCAGACTATTGTTTGCTTATCATACATTCAACAAATATGAACGTAAAGAGGACAAGATTTGGTATATGAATAATAAATGAATTCTTTATTGATAAAAATGTCTTCAAAAACTCATTACATTTTTACTCCTTAGGGCATACATGTCTAACAGACTCTCCTTCCAACCAATTGAGAAGACCCAAAGCAAAGGTTCGTGATTGTGAAAAATAGCTCTCAAGGAGTTTTAGAGTATCTAACACTATAGTACTCACTCTTAACTTTTTAACCGATCTAAATAACTTAGAAAACTTACTCCCTATTTATAGAGGTTGGCCCAAGGGTTAGGATTATCAGATAAGGCCTCAAAAATTCAAATCTGGATCAACTTTTGATAAATTGCTTCAAAAACACATGATCAAATTATTGTTCGATCGGTGGGCGAAACTAAAAGATCGGCCTGTCGAACTTCCTCCATTAGTAGGCTGAACTAACCATTTGGCCTGCTGAACTTACGATAATATGATCTTTAAGAATCTTTTATTTTCCACCCAAGATTCTTTAGATAGAGCCTCAATTTTAATTTACATAACCCAACAGAAAAGTTATATGATTAAAACAGTCATATTTGGATAATCTCAAGGAAAATAAATATTCACGATAATTCAACAAGTTTATCTTGAATTAATTTACAAAATTAATTCAACCAATAAATAGATATAAATTATTTGATCCTATCGAATTTCAGCCAATTTAATAATTTAACGTAAGTCACCAATTTGTTGAAAAAAACATGCCGTATCGTTACAGGATTTATTATGAGCTAAAAAGGAGGACCTGATGGACATACATAGTTTAAACTTTGATAATTATGAAATATAATATCATAGATATATATTTTGTAATTATCAACTTTAACGTTACTCTATTAAAAGCTTAGAGCTACATTCTCAAGCTATATAAAATTAGAAAGCCCAAATTAGCTAAGTGTCCATGGCATATCATAATGTGTCGTATCCCCATAAGATATTCATAATCGGCTTAAGGATAAATTTTATCTTATCTTCTTGATTATATTTTATCTTACGTTCTGTTATCTCACCATTGGAAAACCTATTATTCAAGGACAATATACCATTTGGTTACACCTATGCATCCAAATGGTTAAGCGCTTTAGTTTTTTAATTATAGGATAATGCATATAAGAGAATATCATTGACTCCACTAATGGAGCTATGGATTCCATATCTATGAATAACAGGTCTACACTATCAAGAGTCATGTCTCTCACGTATCGATATGCACACTATCACAAAGTCAGGATGTCACCCTTTGGTACATCAAAAGATATAAGTGAAAATAATTAGCCTATTAGTCATTTCAAGATTAAGATACAACACATATGATTATCTAAAGTGAATTGATTTGTGTTGATAGAATTATTAATCCAAATCAATTCCCTTTTATGTCTCGATCTAATACATCATCACTTATGACAGTGTACCAATGTTTCTACTTACGAGTCCAACTCTGATGACCAACACAAGTCGTCTCTTGTTAGGGATGTAAACAACATACCAATCTTAGTATGAATAAAGTACCTAACTTTATTCCTTCGATTGCAAATCTTATGATTTAGACCACCACCTTTAGAATCCTGTCTTTCTCATAATTTATCCATCATATGCCTAAATCTTAAAGGTTTAGACCGATAGTCTTAGACTTTTTTGTGCTCAACATACATGAGACTACCCACTGTTGAAGCATAAGGCACCTTCTTCGTGTATTCTCTTTCTTCATTAGACTTTGGTGAGTCGTTCTTAGAATGAGTAATTTTAGACTTAGATAGTTGCCCACCTTTCTTTGAAACTTGCATTGTAAACCTCTTGAGAATTTTATCTAAGCCGCTTGGAACAAAGCTATCATTTGGTTCTTTCTATCCCCAAGATCTAGATACTGATAACATAATTAGCTTTACTCAAGTTTTTCATGTCAAACTGCTTGGTTAACAATAATTTGGCCGATAACGTCCCAATGTCATTGACAATTAGCAAAATATCATCTATATAGAGCAATAGAAAAACCACCATCCCATCCTTAATATGTTTGTAAACACATAATTCGTCTACATTTTCTTTGAACCCATTAGTCTTGATCACCTAATCAAATCTTATATTCCAAGAGCGGGAAGCCTACTTAAGTCTATAAATTGACTTTAGCAGCTTGCAACCTTACCCTCTTGACCCTTAGCCTTGAACCTGTCTGGCTATACCATATATATGGACTCATCAATATAGCCATTCAGAAAGGCCATCTTGATATCCATCTACCAAATCTCTTAGTCGAGAGTGGCAGCTATAGACAAGAGAATACGGATGGACTTAAGCATGGCTACAGGCAAAAACATTTCCTCGTAATTGATTCCTTCCTTTTGCGTGTATCCCTTAGCTACTAGTCTAGCCTTATTGGTTTCTACTTTTCCATCTGCTCCTTTTTTTCTCTTGTAGATCCATTTGCACCCTATCGGTTTTAACCCTTTGGGAAGATCTATAAGCTCCCAGACTTGATTAGTCTATATAGACTTTATCCCAGTGTTCATGGCTTCTGTCCAGAGTTTTGAATCAACATCCTCCATAGCCTCTTCGTAAGTGTAAGGATCCCTGTCATGTTCATCCGGTTCAGCCAAAAAGGCCTCACCATTAAACGTATACCTTTCGGGTTAACACCTGATCCTCCCACTATGCCAAAGCCTTTTAGGTTGTTCTTCGATTGGTTTTTCTACATTGATTGGATTAGTTTCTACCGAAGCCCTTGGAGTGATCGAATCACTCGCCAACTCCTTGAGTACCACTTCACTTCAAGCCTTAAAGTTATTCATGTAACTTTCCTCAAGGAAAGTTGCATTTCTAGAAACCACGACTTTATTTTCCTTTAGGTTATAAAAATAACCCCTTTAGTCCCTTTTGAATATTCTACAAACACACAAACTTCGAACGTGCTTCCAACATATTCGCTTCCTTATACAGGATATAAGCCGAACATCTCCACATGTGAATATGGTTTAAGGATGTCTTTTTCCTTGTCCATAACTTATGAGGAGTATTAGGAACCGATTTTGAAGGCACATTATTCAAAAGATAACATACGGTTTATAGTACATATCTCTAAAAGGATAAAGGCAATGATAAATAACTCATCATAGACCTAACCATGTCCCAGAAAGTCGTATTCTCTCTCTCAGCTATGCCATTCTATTGTTGAGTACCCAGCGTAATCAAATGGGATAAAGTCCCATTCTCTAATAAGTGTTCCATAAACTCATTGGAAAGGTATTTACCACTTCGATAAGATTGAAGTGCCTTTATGGGTTTACGTAAATGCTTTTTTGTTTCAACCCAAAACTCCCTGAACTTGTCAAAAGTTTCGCTTTTATGATGCATTAGGTAGACACACCCATATCTTGAGTAATCATTAATGAAAGTGATGAAATACTCATACCCTCCTTGTGCTTGGATGTTCATGGGATGTCAAATATCATTATGCACAAGTTTTAGAACCATTTCGGCCCTATTATCCTTAAACCCGAATGGTCTTTTGGTCATTTTGCCCTCCATACAAGATTCACATTGTGGTATAGATTCCACCTTTAAGTGACTTAAAGGTCCATTCCTTACTAACCTTTGAATCTTATTTAGGCTAATATGACCTAATCACAAATGCCAAAGATAGGTCTTATTAGAGTGAAAAGTCTTAAGTCTTTTAAAATTATTATCATTAACTTTAGTGTTAAGCAGTAAGTCCATCTTAGGTTTGATAAAATATAGATTGTTTTGCATCCATCCATCATAGATAAAAGATTTGTTTTTACGAGTCACCACTTTATTATTAACAGAAACTAAATAAGAGTCTTTAAATAAACAAGCTATAGATATTAAATTTCTTTTAAGTCTAGGAACATAAAAACAATTTTACAAAACTAAAATCCTATAATTATGAAAACAAAGATGGACATCTCCTATTGCTTCAGCCAACACCAAGGATCCATCGCCCATCTGAAGCGTGAAGTCTACATGTAGCAGACTTCTCATTTCTTTGAACCCCTATAAAGAAACACAAACATGATTAATTGCTCTGGAATATATGACCCAAGTGTCATTTGATTCCTCAACCAAACAAGTTTTAATAACCAGAAGATTACACCTACCCTCTCGAGAAAGGAAGTTCTTGCAATTCTTTTTTATGTGCCCAACTTTCCCACAGTAAAGCACTTGAACTTCTTTAGTTTCTTCTTTTTCTTCTTCTTATTCTTGCTATTTGTAGGAATAGAAGACTTCTTATTCTTAGCCTTCTACTTCCTTCTATTCCCAAGGTTAGGATTGGAACCAGATGCAGCCACCAAGTTAGCCTCGCCACTCATAGGAGTTTCCTTGATTAGATTTTCGAACTCCTATAACTTCTTCATTAGCTCTGTTAAGGTCACCTCTTGTCTATTGCTTAAATTGTATGAAGCTCTAAATGGGATGAACTCCTTTGACACTATCTTAAAAATCATAGTCATCTGTGACTCAGCATTGATTTTAGCTCCATGGGCTTGAGCCTCAGCGAGGCAACCCATAACTAACATCATGTGCTCCTTCACAGGAGTCCTCGATCTTTATTTTCAGTTCAAAAGTTTCTAAAGTGCCCTTTGCCATTTTGTTATAGCTTGGCCTCCAAACATATCTTCAAGATTATCCATGATTTGCTACACAGTCTCATAATCTTCATTTTGAGCTTGTAGCATATTATTCATGCTAGCCATAACATAACAACGGGCCTAATCATTAGCATCTTTTCGGGGATCATATGCTTGGATTTGCTCATTATTGGATTACCTGGTAGGTTTAGGAGACACGGTATCGTCAGCACAAATTTTAGTTTCTTAAAGGACAAGAAGATATTCAGGTTTCTCTTCCAATCATTGTAATTCTCGTCAGTTTATTGGTTTTTATCAAGTATTGAAGATAAAGCATTTTTAGATATTTTAATGTATAATAAAGATCATATACCAAATATAAGCAAACATTCCATAGTGGTTTAAGAAGATAATATAATCAAGTAAACAAACAATTGTGTTTATGTGTCAAAACCTTGAAAATATCACATCCTTACAACGATAATTCCTAACTCAGAATTTAACAAGCTGCCTAGGGGAAACTTGCCAAATTCAATTAGGAACACAGATCCCCTCAGATTAATATTTTCCATCTAGGACCATCTGATCTAGTATATATTAATAATCATTTTCTTTGGCCCTTAATTTTATTAGCAGAGCTCCTAGGGGAGGTTAATAATAAAATTAACTTGAGTGTATAACCATCATTTCAACTATTTTATTTATGATCTATAATTGCCACCTATGGGTATGCAATGATAGATCATGCTAAAATAAATTATTCTTTCAAAGATCCAACCCAATACATGATGAAATCCCTTCCTAGGGGTCAAGACGACTATGTGCTACCTATGGACCAACGATGGAGGCTGTAGGTCCTCTCTTCGAAAACCTTTTCTCACTCAATTTTTTGAAAAAAACAAGGTTTTATTTTAAAAACATGCATGAACAATTTTTAATGAGTGGCACTCCCTATTCTATATGACATGTTATTAACATACATAGCAAATCATATAATAATATAGACAAACAAAGCAATCATGTAAAACCACAAAGTGAAATAATAATAAATAACCATAATATTATGGTTCCATCTTAGAGAAAAGAGATTAAATATTACAAGAGATCAATTGAAACATATTATCAATTCTTCTTCCTTGTATTTTCAAGTTGTATTCGTCTTCATGTGGCATTCATATTCAAGTCTTCAATCCCACATAGATCAAATACTTCACTTTTTTGGTCGTCACAAAATTTCATGTTTCTTAGAATTATCTCAAAACTAAAATCAAAACTACACCGAAAAACACAACTTTTCTGAAAAACCATAACTCTCTACTAGCATGCCGATTTGTGTGATTAGCCTGCCAGTCATAACCCATCCGCCTGTCAAACTTGACAGTTTGGCCTACCACCAGAGCTGGCTGAATCTTGCCTCGCGAACGGCTTGTCGAATTGGAGGTCCGGCCTATCAGTCTATGACCATCGGCCTACCGATCAAGCAGAACTCATATTTTTTTTCTAGAAAACAGTCTTTACATAATTTTTCAATCTTATTTTTAATAATTCAAAAACATAAAAATTTAGAGACTCAGGAAAAAACAATGAAACCACTATCATTCATTTTCTAGATCCGTCCTTACTCCAAATGATTATTTAATTACAAAATTTTTTACAAATTTAAAATTAAATAATAATCCCCAAATGGTGATGATAGATTGTCATCTAATTACATAAAAAACCTAGATACACATTCTAACCTCGAAGGAGCCATTACCAGCATAAATTAATTAATTAACAAATAATAATAGTTTAATCAACCATAATTAATTAATAAACATTAGCCATATAATCTCATGATAACATATAAATATATAGAAACCTTACAGTGCCAACTCAAAAAAAAAAAAAAGATTCAAGCATAGAAGAGATCAAGATCACATAATTTTTATACATAGTATGGTCACAAACTAAAAAATTTACGTAAAAACCATGTCTTTGATACCAATTGTTAGAAAAATAAGTACGCAGCAGAATTTTAAAAATTTTAAATCAGCGTATTTTCTAAAACATAAGTTTGACATGCTATATACATAAATTAAAAATCTTACTAACCTTTGTATTTTGAAGGGCTCTTGCAATTAGTGTAAAGAAGAATGTTCTAGAAGAGCCTCATTCAACTAGTCTTTTTTGCTATTCTCTATCCATGATCGGAGTGTGTATGGGCACACATCGTACAGCTCTTCTACCGGTGACTCTGCTTCCAACCAGTTGAGATGACCTAGAGCAAAGGTTCGTGACTATGAACCATAGCTCTTAGGGAGTTTCAGAGTATCTAACACTATAGTACTCATTCTTATCTTCTCAACTGATCTAAATAACTTAGAAAACTCACTCCCTATTTATAAAGGTTGGACCCAAGGTTGGGATTATCAGATAAGGCCTTAAAAATTCAAATCTGGATCAACTTCTGATAAAATCGCACCAAAAATACGTGATCAAATTCTCGTTAGATCAGTAGGTCGAACTAATGGATTGGCTTGCTTAACTTACTCCATCGCAAGGCCAAACTAACTAATCAGTCTGCCAAACTTATGATAATATGATCCCTAAGAATCTTTTATTTCCTGCCCGAGATTCTTTAGATAGAGTCTCAGTTTTAATTTAAATAACCTAATAGAAAAGTTATGTAATAAAAACAGTCATATCTGGATAATCTTAAGGAAAATAAAAATTTCCTGTAATTCAACAAGTTTATGTTGAATTAGTTTACATAATTAATTCAACTGATAAATAGACATGAATTATCTGATCCTATTGAATTTTAGCCAATCTAATAATTTAACATAAGTCACCAATTTATTAGAAAAAGCATGCCGTATCATTACATGACTTATTATGAGCTAGCAAAGGGGACCTGATAGACCTATATAGTTCAAACTCCAATGATTATAAAATATAATATCCCAGATATATATTTTATAGTTATCAACTCTTACGCTACTCCACTAAAAGCTTAGAGCTATGCTTTCAAACTATATAAAATTATAAAGCCCAAATTAGCTAAGTGTCTGTTACATATCCTAATGTGTCGTATCCTTATAGGATATTCATAATTGGCTTAAGGATAAATTCTATCTTACCTTTCTAAGTATTTTTTTTCTGACGTTTCGTTATCTCACCGTTGGAAAACTTACCATCCAAGGACAGTATACCATTCGATTACACTTATGCATCTAAATGGTTGAGCGCTCTAGTTTTTCAATTACAAGATAACACATATAAGAGAATATCATTGACTCCACAAATGGAGCTATGGATTCCATATCTATGAATAACAGGTCTTGCTATCAAGAGTCATGTCTCCAATATATCGGTATGCACACTATCACAAAGTCAGGATGTCATCTTTTGGTACATCAAAAGACATAAGTCAAAATAATGGGCCTATTAGTCATTTCAAGATTAAGATATAATACATATGATTGTCTAAAGTGAATTAATTTGCATAGATGGAATTATTAATCCAAATCAATTTCACTTTATGTCTGATCTAATACATCATGACTTATGATTGTACCAATGTTCTTACTCATGGAGTCTAACTCCGATGGCCAAGACAAGCTATCTCCCTTTAGGGATGTAGACAACATAACAATCTTAGCATGAATAAAGCGCTTAACTTTATTTCCTCAATTGCAGATCTTATGATTTAGACCATCACCTTTAGAATCATGTCTTCCACATAAGCTGTCTATTATATGCGTGATTCTTAAACGTTTAGACTGACAGTCTCAGACTTTTGTTTATTTAACATACATTCAACAAATATAAATGTAAAGAGGACAACATTTGGTATATGAACAATAAATAAACTAATATTGATAAAATGTCTTCAAAAACATATTACAACATTTTACATACATGTCTAATAGAATGTTCTTGAGTTATCTCGTTACGAAGAGTGGAATCAAGGCGAACCCAGATCAGTTTAAAGTGTTCCAACTGATGCTATTCCCAAGAACAAATCACGAGATCCAAAAGCTCACCGGATGAGTTGCCATGCTAAGTTAGTTTGTAGCCCAGTCTTTAGACAAAGGCCTCCCTTTTTTCCATCTATTAAAGAAGAACACAAGATTCGAATAGAGTGATCAATGCGAAGATCGACTTTAGGCTTGTGTTTACTCTGGGCGACAGTGCCATTGTTTGGAGAAGTGAAAACAAAGATTGCACTTCGGATTCAATGATGGAGGCCGAGTATGTGGCAGCTAGTGATGCTTAGAAGGAAGCAACATGGCTCCATAAGTTTCTTGGGGATCTTGAGGTAGTTCTTGGTATGGATAAGGCGGTATCGCTGTATTGTGATAACAATGCGGTGGTAGCTAATGCTAAGGAACCAAGATTTCACAAGAAGAGTAAATATATTGATAGGAAGTATCTGTGATAAAGGACTTTGTAGAAGGCAAACATGTGGTAATATGCAAAATAGCATCAGAGGACAATCTGGCTGATCCATCATGAAGACAATTACTGGGAGAGTCTTTGAGAGGCATGTGGAAACTATAGGGATGCGAAATTTGTCATATTTACTTACTTAGTGTAAGTGGGGGATTGTTTGACATGTATGCCCTAACGAATACAAATGTAATATGTTTTTGGAGACACTTTTATCAATTAAAAATTTATTTATTATTCATATACCAAATAGTTGTCCTCTTTACGTTCATAATTGTTGAATATATAATAAGCAAATAAAAGTCTAAGACTGTTGGTCTAAACCTTTAGAATTAGGCATATGATAGACAGATTATGCAGAAGACATGATTTCAAAGGTGACGGTCTAAATCATAAGATCTGTAATCGAGGGAATAAAGCTAGCACTTTATTCATGCAAAGATTGTTATGTTGCCTGCATCTCTAACAGGAGATGGTTCTTAGTTATCGGAGGTGGACTCTGCGAATAGAAACATTGATGCATTGTCATAGGTGACGATGTATTAGATTGGGATATAAAGTGTAATTGATTTGGATTAATAATTCTATCTCGGCAAATGAATTCACCTTAGATAATCATATGTATTGTATCTTAATCTTGAGATGAATAGTAAGCCTGTTGTCTTGACTTATGTCTTTTGATGTATCAAAGGATGACATCCACATTTTTATGTTGGTACATATGCCGGTAAGTTGAAGGCATGACTCTTGATGGTGTAGACTTGTTGTTCATAGATATGGAATCTATAGCTCCTCTTTAGGAGTTGTTGATATCCTCTTATATGCATTATCCTATAATTGAAAAACTAGAGCGCTTAACCGTTTTGATATATAGGTGCAACCGAATGGTATACTGTTTTGGATGGTAAGTTTTCAGATGGTGAGATAATGGAACATAAGATTTAAATAATCGGGAAGGTAAGATAGAATTTATCCTTAAGCAGATTATAGATAATCCTATAGGGATATAATACATTATGATATGTCATGAAGACTTAGTTATACAGGTTTCGTAATGCTATGTAGTTCGAGAGTACAGCTCTAAGCTTTTAGTAGAGTAGCATTAAAGTTGATAATCAGGAATGCATATATGGGATATTGGGTTTCATAATTATCAGAAGCTTGAACCATATAGGTCTATCAGGTCTTCTTTACTAGCTCATAATAAATTCTGTAACGATACGATGTGCTTTTCCAATAAATTGGTGACTTATGTCAAATTATTAGATTTACTAAAATTCGGTAGGATAAGATAATTCATGTGTGTTTATTGGTTGAATTAATTTTATGAAAAATTAATTCAAGATAAACTTGTTGAATTATCAGGATTAGATAATTCATGTTTGTTTATCGGTTGAATTAATTTCGAGTAAACTTGTTGAATTATAAGGAATATTTATTTTCCTAGAGATTATATAGATATGTCTGTTTTAATCAAATAACTTCTCTATTAGGTTATTTGAATTAAAACTAAGGCTCTGTCCTAAGAATCTTGGGTGGGAAATAAAAGATTTACAAGAATCATTTATCGTAAGTTTGGCAGGCTGATCTTTAGGTTTGACTTGCTGATGGAGCAAGTTCGGCATGTCGATCTGCCAGTTCGGCCTACTGATTGAACAATTTATGATCACATATTTTTAGATGCAATTTTTTATCAGATATTGATCCTGATTCGAATTTTTGAGTCCTTATTTGATAAGGACTAACCCCTAGGCCTAACCTCTATAAATAGGGAGTGAGACTCATATATTATTTAGATCATTTGAGGAATTAAGAGTAACCACTCTATACTGTGAATCTCAGAAACTTCTTGAGAGCTATTGTTCATAAATCATGAACCTTAGTTCTAGGTTTCCTCGATTGGTTGGAAGGTGAGTCATCGGAGAAAAGCTGTACAACATGCGCCCACAAGCACTCTGATCGTGGATAGAGAATAGCAAAGAAAAAAAGTTGGTTGAGGCTCTTCTGGAACTCCTTTCTCTTTGCAGATTGTGGGAGTTCTTCAGCAAACAAGATCAGTAAGATCTGCTTAATTTATGCATATAGTGTTTCAAACTTGTGTTTTGAAAAATATTCTGGTATAAAAATTTTAAAATTTTGCTGCATACTAATTTTCCAACACCTAAGCTAATGAAAGACTTTCCCCCAAAGGTGTGTTTTCGTCGGAAGTGAAATTGACACTCCTCGACGCTTTCAATTAAAACATGTTATGCTTCATAACATACTTCAAGAAAACAAAATAAATAAATAATAATAAATAAATGCCAATAGATAAGTCATGAATTGGAAGTGTTAATGGCATAGACATTTAAAATGTTGAATACATATAGCTTATGGCAATAACGGCTATATACCCATGATATTAACTATCGTGCTAGAACCATTAACATAAAGAGGTCAGCAAAAACCACTAACATGAATCATGTCTCTATCGTCTATTAATAGATGCAAAATTATATTATATGAGTAAATCAAGAATAAATAACTAATTGGAAAAAGTATAGTTTGTATACAAATGACAAAGCCATTAAAAAAATTTCCATTCAAGAAATCCATATATATGTGTGTGTATGTGTGTGTGTGTATATATATAACGGTAAAGAAGAAAATAGCGTAGCAACATTGTTAAATAAACCAGACAATTAAGCTTATACATATAGTCATGATAATTATATCGAAAACGAGGATAGAATATATATATATATATATATATATATATATGTATATATTTTTTTGAAGGGAATGAGTACATAATATAACAAAGATTAAACAGTCATGATAATAATAAATGTTTATCAAGAGAAATAAAACTAGTATTTTAGAAAAACTTGACTAAAAGTTTACCTTGAAGGAAAACAATGGTCAGAACTCGTACCGATAACGTGTTATAAAATAAAGTAAAACATAACAAGAGACTAAAAAGAATAAGAGAGAAAACACAAGAGGAAATGGGAGACAAATTATCTTTCTATTCTTTCACTTGTAAGGGATAACAATACAAGTTTAGCATAATCTTTATTTATAGGCCAAGAATCATAACTAGAAGTAATAACAACTGACATAACTTACATATGTTACATAAACAATTAATAAAGATATAATGTACAATATTAAAATGGATTCAATGGTAAGATAATGTGGTCTAAATATGAATTGTAAATTTACAATAAAACTTTTGTATGTAACTCATAGCATACCAAGAGGTGACATCTACGTACGCTTAATTCACAACACATATATATTTATTATTTATAATAATGTGTTTGACAAAATGATTTAAATTGGTTCATAATATATGAAAATTTTATATTGTATTTTTTTTTATTTTATACTAAAATATGTAAGATTTTTCATGAAACGGAGTGTAAATATAAAAAACAATAAACAAAAAAAATAACTGCAATCATCAAAACTACATGGCTGTATCTTTCAAAAAAAAAAAAAAAAAGAGGGAAAGAAAAGAAAAGAAAAAGCCTCCATCGTTCCATCCCACACAGGGTTTTTTGAAAAATGATTTTCAAAAAATTTTATTTGATTAATGGCTTCTTTTTTTTTTCTTGGTTTTGGGCATAAAAAAATAGCTTTTTGGGTATTAAAACTGTTTCAGTTTTTTTTGTTTCCATTCTGGTTAGGTTCCTCTCTTCGATACAGTTTTTTTTTTTTCTCTAAAAAAACTAGGACAGCTTTAGTGCTAAAAAAAAATTTTTTTTAGTGCAAAAAAAAAAAGAAGTTATTTACTTAATTTCAAATTTGATGAATGGTTTTTTTTTTTTTTGACATAAAAAACTAGCTTTTTAGACACAAAATAGTTTCAGTTTTTTTTTCACCATACTTAAATTTCTCTTTTCGATATAGTCTTTTTTTTTTTTTTTTTTTTTTTTTTTTTTTTTTTTTTTTT
>CAMOHE010051674.1:37299-60194 GCA_946598075.1 Artocarpus hirsutus
AATGATTAATGTAGCCCCCTTTTTTTTTCTCCTCATTGGTAACCAGCTTCACCATTGACTTTGGGGTGTCGTTGGTGAAGCTGGTTACCAATGAGGAGAAAAAAAAAGGGGGGCTACATTAATCATTCTGGGAGGCACAAACATATCAATATTTGATTATTAATTTAATAATTAAATATTGATATGTTTGTGCCTCCCAGAATGATTAATGTAGCCCCCCTTTTTTTTCTCCTCATTGGTAACCAGCTTCACCGACGACTTTGGGGAAAGAAATGGCAATTTTTGCCGCGAGGCTAAGTAGAGGAAGGAGGGATATTTCTGAGGTTGAGATAATGGTGAAGTTTGCTGGTGCAGTTGATACTTACAACGCCCATCTTGCGGCATATCCTGGTACCAATTGGCCCCGGATTGTGGAGGAGTTTGTAACATTGCTTGGATTGACTTTCAGTCTTTATGTTAGTCAGGTGTGTTGTGTTCATTATACTCCTTATTCTATAGAGTAAAAAGCTTTCATTTTGTGTTAATCTTTCATTTTAGAGAAAAAATTTCTAGTATTGGTTAACCAAGGCTGGTAGCTAACAGGAAGTGCTTAAAACCTTTTTTTTTTTTGTGTTTGAATGTTTCTCAGAAATTGTTTTGTGTGTCATCAGAATTTTCCCATAAGGATAAATGTAGATAATCATTTTATGTTTTTGGAATGTTAGCATGGTACTATTTGATGGAGATGTATCTGAAAATGCTTAATGGGATATAGAAATGTACGTTCTTTTGTACAATGGACACTAAAGGGAAGGTAAAAAAAAAAAAAAAAAAGAGAGGAAAGGCATCGTTATCATTAGCTTAAAATTCTTTTATATGGTCTATGATTTAGTTGTTTTGCTACTTTTGCAGATTGAGACTCATGACTATATGGCGAGACTCTTTCATGCAGTTTATCGATTCAACAATGTATTGATTGATTTTGATAGAGATATCTGGGGCTATATATCATGGGGTTACATTAAGCAGGTAAGCACACAGTTTGATGAAATTGATGTAAATCAAATAGTTTGTCTTTGCCAAAAAGATTGTGTTAAAACCTTGAGCACATAACTAAAGGCTGGAGAGATTGGGCCTTCAACTATGCCTCACAAAGTGAACCCCATTGATTTTGAAAATAGTGAAGGTAATCTTGGTATTGCTAATGGAAATCGATTTCATTTAATGTTTGATTCAAAGAACTGCGCCTTCTATCTCAGCGAAGCACAAAGTTGCCTATCTTGTGATTTCAAGTAAAAACTTCTCTGGTCACTTCTTCGTCTCCCTCCTTTTAACCTCTTGCCCCTTTGGTAATTTGGTATGATGTTGAGAACTGATGGTTGTCCAAACCAGTATCAAAGGGTGCAGTTACTTATTTTCTGGGTTGGACGTAGTGGACCAATGGTCATCTAGTTTTGGTTCTATTATTTCTCTTATGTTCTGTGTTGTTTTTGCAGCGTGACTTGACGGATTCAACCATTCTTAGAAATATGGATGTGGGACCAGGACACTCTCTTCTTGCCTATAAAAATACGCTACAAGGGATTGGAAAACTTCAGGTGTGCATTGATTTATAATTTTCGACTCACAACCGCATGGTTATGCTGATCTCCTAGTATTTAGACTTTTTTTAACAAAAAACGAAAATAAATAAAAAGCAAGAGATTAGATTTGGTTTAGATGCTCTATTACTACACTTTATAATGATGTGTTAAACTAGACTTTATCGGCAACCAAAGGACACTCGTGTATTTTGATATTATTTTCACATGTTCATTTAGGACCGCAAAAGTGATGAGAGTAGAGAAATTCATCTATTTTGATTGTTTTCAGTGTTAAATGAGACTTTATCAGCAACTAAGTGAAGGATACTGGTGTATTTTGATATTGTTTTCACATGTTCATTTAGTACTGCAGAAGTGATGAGAGTAGAGAAACTCAAATCTATTTTGATTGTTTTCACATAATGTAACACAATTTATCGAGGAAACTACAAACTCTAGTAATTTGGTCTAACCTACCAAAAAATTGTTCAACTGACGTAATTGAAACCTTGAATGGCTTGTGATTACCTATCGAAATATGTGTTGATCTCTGAATCAAGAGTTTTTATTTATTATCTTTTGCAATCTAAGTCAATGAAGCTTGCTTGAGTGAGGACTTGGGACAGTGTTGGGAGGTGCTTGCCGAACCAATACAAACCGTAAGTATATTTCCTCTGTGCTAAGCTCAAATTTTGTGGGTTTACTTGTTTTATACATTTTGCAATAATTGGTTTTTCGGTCATTGACGGTTCATCCTGCATTTGCTGATAGATAGAACCTTATACCGTTTCTTATTGTCTCACTATGATCCAGTAGTCTACTATCTCGATACACCACATTTCAGTATAGATTCCTCCGAACTCCTCTTACAAAGGTTATCTGGGAGCTGGACTTTGATATTCTGTAGCTTTTGGATAAATTGGTTAAAGAAAATTTTTTTTTTTTTTCCACCATAATGCATCTCATTATGGTTGCAAGCACAGCCTAACACCTAACAGCTATACCATACTTGACTGCCCACAAGGTGTGGAGTTTGAATCCTGCATCTGAAGCTTAAAAAAGCATAATGCATCTATTTCACTTTGTTCACGTTCGTAAACAAAACTACATTATATACAGGTTATGCGAAGATACGGTGTTTCTGAGCCATATGAGAAGCTAAAGGAACTAGCTAGAGGAAGAGCAGATACAAAAGAAAGTTTAAGAGAGTTCATCCAAGGTTTGGAATTACCTAAAGAAGCAAAGACGGAGCAATTAAAGTTAACACCACAAAGCTGTGTTGGGGCGGCTGTTGAGTTGGCAAAGACGTGTGAGAGAGCCGTAAAATTTGTGAGTCAAAGGTGCTAAGGATTCATATTTTGGGACTGAGTTAACACATGCTGAGCACAGCCCCTATTAGGTGGGAAGCCGGGGGCTTGTGGGCAACAGCCCCTTAGAGGAAGGGCCAATTGAGGGGGATAGAGGGTAGGAGAAATGGAAGTTTAGGCTTTGTAGCGATTCGGCGTTGCTCATATTTTGCAAAAGATGCTTACAATATTAGAGCTCGTCCGGAGCCCCTTAGCCCTGTTCAAGTTCTTGTTGTATTTGTACTTTGTACGTGTTGGGCAATATCCAAGATGGAAAACCGTGGTAGAAGCCTTTTTTTTTTTAATCGCTATCGCAGACAAGCAAACGAGCGCGAATGAGACTCAGGATTCGAAAATCTGTTTTATCAATTAAACCGGATCTTCAATGATCGGCAAATTTAGGGTCATAACTGTTAAAAGTTAAATAATAAAGGGATATTTTATTTTATATACCCTGTGTTTAGCTTTATTAAAAAGCAATATTTTTAGTTTTTTATCTTATCTACTAAATACCTTTATATTAGATTTAAAAGAAAAAAAATCAAAATAACATATTTAAGTTAAAATTTAATAAATAATATTATATAATTTTAGAATGTATAATAAATAACACCTTTTAAAAAATTGAAAACAAAAATCTTGAAATATTATGATTTTTTCTCATCTATATTTTTTATCCTCCTCTCTTGTTAGTACCATTGATGTTTGAAAAATACAATATTACTTTAATAAAATTGTATTAGAGTATAAATATAAAAATTTACTAGTGAGTTTACTTGCATCATCATTGGTCGAAAATATTGTATTATTAGGGTAATATTGTATTATTATGTAAATAAAAAATTTACCAATAGACTTCATTGGCAGTCGAAAAATATAGTATTACCCTAGTAATATACTATTATTGTATAAATATAAAAATTTATTGACTATTTTGTCGGACAGTCAAAGACTAGAAAATACAACATTATATTGGTAATATTGTATTACTATGTAAATATAAAAACTCATTGACGATTAAAAAATACATGATTATTCTAGTAATATTATATTATGGTGTAGATACAAAATTTCATTGATAAATTTATCAACACCCACGATAGCTAAAAAATACAATATTATTTTAATAATATTATATAAATACAAACATTTATCAATAATTTTATAGACCGCCAAACATCAAAGACATCGTTGACAGCCGGTAAATGTTATATTTCTTAATAAAAACAATACTACCACGTGAAAAAACATTAAAAAAATACCAACTAAAAACAAGACAAAATATAGTAAGATCTCAAAAAACACATAAAAATCTAATATAATGAAATACACATAGAACAAACTAATCTAAAGGGTCCGTTTGTTTCGAGTATTATTTGGATTCAATAGATTCAAATTTAGATTCAAGTATCAAGAATCCTTGAATAAGTGTTTGTTTCCTCGAAAATCGAAATCCTTTGAGTATAAAAAATCTAAGGGTCCGTTTAGATTTTGTAAAAAGATTCGAATTAATGATTTGATTTGAGTTAGTGTGATTTGACTTAGGATTTGAGTTAGTGATTTGAATTGTTATTCGAATTTACGTTTGGATATGCATTTAAGTTTTAATTTGAGTATAGAATAAAATCAAAATTTGTGTTTGAAGAAATAGTGAAAGTAGTTTTTGATTTATCAAATTTATTCCATCTCCCTCTCTTCACTAGAAACACAATGAAAAAAGAATCATCTTAATTGAATAACAAATGAAGAAGTTATGATTTTTTTCCTCAAATATAGGAGAGAAAATTTTAGTTTTTACTGTGGTAAAGATATCCGAGTATCAAAAGTTTAGGGGAAGTCAGAACTTTGAAAACTTAGATTTTTGATACTCAAAGGATTCAGATTTTGAGTGAAACAAACATATATCTAAAGGATTCTTTAACTCAAATTCAAATTTGAGTCTAAAGAATCTAAAAGATACTTGAAACAAACGGCCCCTAAATTTTTAGAGTTCTCATTTCCTACTAAACTTTTGATACTCGGATATCTTTGTTACAGTAAAAACTAAAATTTTTCATATTATATTTAAGGAAAAAAATCATAATTTTTTTTCATTTGATATCCAATCAAGATGATTCTTTTTTCATTGTGTTCTTAATAAAGAAAGAAATAAATTAAGATGCATATTACATATTTTTCGAATCATTAACATTAAAATTTTATTAGATTTGTTAATAAATTTTAATTATATTGGTTAATAAATCAAAAATTATTTTCACTATTTTTCTAAACATAAATTTCAATTTCATTTCATACCTAAATTAAAACTTAAATACACATTCAAACACTAATTTAAATAACAATTCAAATTGTTAACTCAAATTCTAACTCAAACTTAACTTAAATCAAATAAAACCAAAAATATCCCTCAACAACAAATCTGGTTAATTTTTCTTTCTTTTTTTTTTTTTTGCCTTTTTTCTCTCCCTGCCATTTCTCTCTCCACTCTCTGTTCAGATTCTCTACCACCACTCCTCTCTCTTGGTTTCCATTCTCGCCGGAGTAGCAACCTTCCAGTTTTTCTCGTCGATGCCACCGCACCGAGCTAGTGACCTTCCAAAATCATCTTCGCGTCTTCGATCAACCATGGGGACAAGAGAGGCCCCGATCTGCTACGTTGGTCGTCGCAGCTTCGTCGCGTCTCCTATCTCCCACGGCCGACATGTTCGCGACAGCCATCGTTTGGATCTAATCTAGAATTGCATCCTAGATCGCATCACCGTCGTCTAGATCGTGACGCCGTCGGAAGTCAGATCGCGCGAGGGAGTGCGTGGTTTATCGGAGGCCAGCAAGTACATCTGTCGATGACGGGAATGGGCGAAACGAAGGGAGAAAAAAATATAACGAAAGAAAGAAAAACATGAAACAAGTTGATTTTTTTTTTTTTTTAAACACTTGGTTATTTAGTTATGCTATTTACTTTATGTTTTTAAAGCCTCTACATAATGCACCGTTGGTTTTAAAAAATCTTACATTTTGTGTAATTTTTTAATATTTAATATATAAATATTTATCTTATTTTAATTAATAATTAATTTTTAATTTTTAAAATAATTAAATTATTCTAAGTTAAAAAAATTTTCAAAATTAATTTGGTGATTTATTTATTTAATAATTTATCAGTTTATTAATAATTAATCATTAATAGATCAATGATAAACCAATTTATTGATGATAGCTAATCAGTGATGCACAAATTAGAGGTATTCACAGAATCTGTTAATCTGTTCAATCCAATCAAATTTACCGGATTAGATTAGATTATAAAAAAATATATTGGTTTTGGACTGATATTTTTCCATTCTGATATGAATGGATTAGATTACAGATTTAGTATATCTCAATTCGTGTAATCCGAATTATGTATATTTTATAAATTATATATATAAATACATAGTTTTTTATATGAATATATAAACCTATATACCTATGGTATTGTGTCTGAAGTTTGTAGCTTAAAAAGAAAAAAGAAGCTTAGCCTAATCAAAATACCCAACTTCAGTTACTCATGTGCAAAGTTTATTTAAGTTTGTTTGTTGCTATTTTTATAATGTTATAATTTTGTTTATTATAAAGACTTGCATTTGATTGGGTTGTAATATGTTCAACTTTATTAAATTATGTTATGTTATATTATGTTGATTTAATTTCTACTGTTTTTTAACAAATTTAAAGGTATAGTTCATAAATTTGTGAAATCTAGTTCACAAAAAATCTAATATTTTTGGATTAGATTCAACTTTTTACGGATTGGTTTCGAATTGTGATTTTTTTAATTTGATATATATCGATTGGATTACGGATTAACTCTTACTTCGTGCAATTCGATCCATAAACATGCTTCCTATTATTGTTAATCAATAACGTACTGGTGTTTATCAATGATATACTGTTGTAAAAGAAATCATTTCCTTAATTTCAAAAAATTAAGCTATTTTCTTAATTTTTGAAAAGTATAGTCATTTATTTAAACTGGCAGTCAAAAATAGGTCATTCATGTAATTTTTTCAAGTTTTTTTTTTAATTTTTAAAGTGCTTTTATTTTTCTATTTGAGATTATTTTGAATAATTTTTTAGATCAAAATTGATGTTGAATAGAAAAAGGTATAATACGTTTATATATTAAATAAGGATTTTTGCATCTTGGATCCCCAAATTTCTAATTATTGGCACTTGGGTTTTTATTTTTTGAATTTGAATACTCAAGTGCTCAAACTCTTGTTCTGTCTACACCATTAGTCTTCATCCGTTAAAGTGTTATTAAATACCGTAAAATGTTAGTATTTTAAGGGTTTTTTAACAAAAAGGTCTCAAAAGTTTTCTTCTTCTTCTTCTTCTTCTTTTTTTTTTTTTTTAAAGAATGATTTATACATATTTATTCATAAAGATTTAAAGGGTCCCTTGTTCTTGCTTTTTTTGATCGGCCTGGAACCTTTTTCTCTTTTGGTGGCAAAATTGGATCTTTTCTTGTATCTGGCCACTCGTCAAGGCTACTCATAGGCTCTGCAATATGCATATACATTCGGATGGAGGGCTCCTTTTTGTAGTAGTCATGTATGTACTTTCATACATCTAGAAACCTGCTTGATATATACGCCAATTGATGTCCGCAAGGAATCCTAGACAACTGAAACCTTCTACAGGTGCACCAATTGTCATCCAAGTTAACCACTAAATGTTCTTGGTTGGCTTGGCAAACTTGATATTTTCCATGACCTGACCATTGAAGGAAACAACATCTAGCGAACGTTTTATCATCCTCAATGGTGTTAAAGATCTTCTTCCTTGCACAATGCTTCCAATTTTGCGACTTCCTCTCTTTTTTTAGCCATCCTGACTATATGCCAATAATGTATCTACTCAAGCAATATCTCTAGCATGTACAATAGAAGCATTGAAACTCTCACATAAGTTGTGCAAGAGAATGTCACATTTTGAAATTGTTTTAAAATGAGCCCTAGATCAATTACTTAGAGTTTTCTAGACAACCAATCGTATGCCAGCGAATCAAGAGTCCGCAACTCCTCCATTTTTATCTTCCACTCTTCCTTGGTCGATGCTCTAGTACACTCACAATTTTTTCATAAGTAACTCACCTTTAAATCTCTTTGTAGTTAGCATGGAGATATCTTTGTAATTTTGGTTAAAAAAATATTGTAGTATGTGAGAGTTTTATGCTACAGGTTACTTTTTATGACATTACAACATGTGAGAGTTTTATATTGTATCAACCAAAAGTTTTGGTTGAAACTAATGATACCAAATGCCCTATGAATTTGTTGCATCAATCCCAATGGCTGCTGACAAGGCTCCTTTGCAACCCTTCGAGAAACATCCGTCAAGGCAGATTAGTGGCCTACGACCTTGCAAAAAGCCATCTTTGCATGCTTTGAAGCATGCATAAAATCTCTGAAATCTTATCAAACCTGTTTCGGTTAGACTAGTCTTCAGTATCGTAGCGTTCCCTCGATTTGGCTTTTTCAACCCCACTCAGTTTTCATAAAGTAAGTTTTATTGATCTTCAAGCAAACCTTTCAATGACTTTGAGGCATTTATTTCTGGTCCTATAGAACTGCCATATAGAGACCTCTACCATGTAGTCCTCCTTCACCGTTACATAAAAAGACTCGTGATGGTAGGGACTTAAAAATTTTTTAGCCAAGTATAAAGAATCCACTGTTTTGTTTTATTAAACCATCCTGTACAGATGAAACCCCTTGTAAGTATTGATCTGAAATGTCTTCTCATCCGATTGTACTCTAGCATAAAGAAGCCAGCTACAATCTTCCTGTTTGCAAGCCACCCTTACCCGAATCTTGTCTTTCTTCACCCATTTCATTTCTCTTGCGTTTTTCACATAATACTCAACTATGGCTTCTTGTACATTATCGAAATTCATTCCCAACTTAAACTTTGTATCGCTCATATCAACGGCCTTAAAACTTTGGATCGTAGTTTTTCTTTGGAGCAGCCATTCCTTCCTCGTCATCACTGGAAATACTTTCTAGCTCATCAGAAACTGCATAACTAGCTTCACCATCAGACTCCTCTTCATTACCTCCAAGGTTATTAATATTTGCCCGCCAAGCCTTTGGATCCAACTCCTTTGCAGTTGTAATTTCTAGTTCAACTTTCTGCTCATACTCTTCTTCAGTGATACTTTATCATGTTGGTCAGGTAGTAGTTCTTTGATATTATCTTCTATCTCGGGCGTCAAACACATATCGAAAACTTGAGAGGCAGGTTGTACATCACTTATTTGAACGAGACATTCGTCAGTTTCGTCACCACACCCAAAAAATAGATCAAAGTTGAGTGGATCTTCCAGGCATGATTAGGAAAAACCCAATCTCGAAAATTACGAAGCTTACACTCCATACATGGCATATTAATTGAAAAAATAAATTCTTATAAAGAATTGAAAAATTAAAAAACAAAAGTTATATATAAAATAAGGTAATAGAAAAAACAAAAAACAAGACAATGAATTAGTTAAGCATGCGAGAAGATGAGTTTTTTTTCTACCCTTTTCATTTTTTTTTTTGTCTGCTTCCCATTTCAGTAAGTATTTCTACAGTATTTTTTTTAAAATAATCTATTTTCTTTAAAAGATAATAGGAATATAAAGGTACATAATCTTTTTTAAAATACTTTTAAAATAAATGACCATATATTTTTAAAATTAAAAAATAGTCGTTTATTAAAGATAAACTTGAATTTATTAAATTTAAACTTGCTAAACTCTTTAAACTTATTTTATTATTGACAAATGAGCATTTGCTTGATTTAAAAAGTTACTTTCATTTATTTGAAAGAGGGTATAAAAAATACCATCCAACCAAATTTTGCTTTTTCCAAATTCTATTTCAACAATGGTCCATAATGGAATAAAAAATAAAACCTTCTTACTCCTTTAACCACATGCACTCCACGGTCTATTTTCTCAAACCCATGACTGTCAAAGAACAGCTTTATAATACATGCTCACACACTACAAGCCAATGCCCAACAAACAACAATCAGTAAACGTGTCCTTAAATTAGAAACAAAAACAACATACCATACTTAGATGGTCCTTGTCTTTTTTACGCATTAGACAACACAAAGACCTACAAAAATCCTTAGACCTATGTCAACTATAGAGAGAAAACTTATAACTCCAAATGTGTGTGTTCATACAAGTGAAGAAGCACATACCTTGCGTCGCTAGTACTTAAAAAATCCAATGATTTTTCTCTTTCTCAGATCGGATTGAGACTGCCAACTACGAAAACTCTAGGCTTAAATCCCTTTTCTTGTGAAGATTTTATTCTAAAACTTCGTTTGGCGGGTGTTTCAATTGAAATGGAGCTCTTTTTAGGCTATGTGAGTTGCACATGAGGACATTTAATGCATAAGGACTAATGCTGCTAATGGAATAAGAGTTTGGGGACATGTGTTGGAAAACGATATGTAGTAGAATTTTAAAAATTTTTAAACCAAAGTTTTTTTTTAAATAACAAGTTTGACTATTAAGTATATAAATTAATAACAGATCTTACGTACCCTTTTGTACACCGAATGTATAGAAAAACCGAGAAGAGAAAAAAAGTTCCAAAATAACGTCAACCAACTGGTCTTTTTTGCTATTCTTTCTCTACGATTGGAGTGCGGATGGTCGCACGTCGTATAGTCTGCTTTCGGTGACTCTCCTTCCAACCACTTTAGAAAACCATGAGCTAAAATTCTAGACGTTGAACAATAGCTCTTTAGAAGTTTCAGAGTCTCTCACTAGAGTACACACTTTCTACTTCTCAAATGATCCGAAGAACAATGAAAAATAGCTCATTTTTTTTAGTGGTCGGATCTAGGGTTAAACCTTATTAGATTAGGCTTCGAAATTCGAGTTTGGATCAACTTCTAATAAAAACGCATAAAAAATGTGTAATTTGATTATAATTTCTTTAGCATGCCGATCTGGGAGATCGGCCTGCCAAACCAATTGCATCGGCCTGTCAAACTTGTAATAATTTGGAATCCTCAGAATATTTTATTTTCACATGGGAATCTTACATAGAGTCTCACTTTTAATTCAAATAACCCAATAGAGAAGTTATCTGACTAAAACAATCATATATAGATGATCTCATATTAAATAAATTTATCTTGAATTAATTTACAAAATTATTTCAACCGATAAACTAACATGAATTATTAAATCCACTCCTTTTGAATGTCAGCCAATCTAATAATTAACATAAGTCATCAATATGTAAGAAAAACATGCTGTATCGTTACAGGAATTATTATGAGCTAGCAAAAGGGACCTAGTAGACATATATAGATCAAGCTCCTATAATTATAAAATAAGATATCTCAGATATATATATATATATATTTATAAATATCAACTCTAACGCTATTTCACTAAAAGCTAATAGTTGCACTCTCGAACTATATAAAATTACAAAGCTCCAATAAACTCATTGTCCATGACATATCATAATATGTAACATCTCCTTAGGATATTCATAATTGGCTTAAGGATAAATTCTGTTTTACTTTTCCAATTATTTTTATTTTATGTTCCCTTTTCTCACTATTGGCATACTTACTATTCATGAATAGTACACCATTCATTTACACCTATATATCCGAATGGTTAAGCGCTCCAACCTTCCAATTACAAGATAATGCTTATAAGAGAATATCATTAACTCTACAAAAGAGCTATGGATTCCATATCTATGAGCAATGGGTCTATGTCAATCAAGAGTCACGTCTCCAACGTACCAATATGCGTATCATTATCAAATAAGGATGTCACCATTTAGTATATCAAAAGACACAAGTCAAGAATACGAAAAATTATTCATTTTAGGATTAAGACGTCATACAGATGATTGTCCAAAAGTGAACTGATTAAACAAACAGAATTATTAATTAAATCAATTCAACTTTTGTCCCGATCCAATATATCATCACCTATAACAATATACCAATGTTTCTACTCGTGGAGTCCTGCTCCGATGACCAAGACAAGTCATCTTCTGTTAGGGATGTAGACAACATAACAATCTTAACACGAATAAAGCGCCAAACTTTATTCCCTCGATTGTAGATCTTATCATTTAGACTATTACCTTTAAGATTCATATCTTCCATATAATTTGTCTATCCTATGTACAATCTTAAAGGTTTAGACTTACACTCTTAGACTTTTGTTTGCTTATCATGCATTCAACAAAAATGAACATATAGAGGACAATATTTGGTATATGAATAAATAAACTCTATTGATTAAATGTCTCCAAAAAATTATTACATCATTTAATCTTTAGGGCATCTAGTCTAACAATCTCCCACCTGCCTTAAGTGAGTAAATATGACATGTCTCACATCCCCATACCCTTTACATGCTTCTCGAAAACCCTTGTTGGTAGTGTCTTCTCGGATGCGATCTTCCATACTCCAACATGTCCATCTTAAACGAAGTATTTTATCACATGATACTTCTAATGCATATGCTTACACTTCTTGTAAAATCTTAGTTCCTTAGAATTAGCTATCGCTATAGTGTTGTTACAATAAAGCGATACCGCCTTATCTATAATAAAAACTACCTCAAGATCCCCAAAGTAGTTACGAAGCCACACAGCTTCTTTCGAAGCTTCACTTGTTGTCACATACTCGTCCTCCATCATTGAATCCGAAGTGCAATCTTGCTTGACACTTCTCCAAACAATGGCACCTCTGCCTAGAGTAAACACTGAGCTTGAATTCAATCTTCTCGAATTCAATCTTCTTGAATTCAATCTTCTCGAAATCCAAATCAGTGTATCCAAGAGTGTTAGATCCTCACCAGAATACACTAGTATATAACTTCAAGTCTTTGTTAGGTACTTGAAAATATGCTTGACTACAACCTAATAGTTTGGTCCTAGATCCGACTGAAATAAACTTACTATCTTGACTACATAATAAATGTCCGGTCATGTACAAAGCATCGCATACATGAGACTACCTATTGTCGAAGCATAAGGCATTTTCTTCATGTATTCTCTTTCTTAAATAGACTTTGGAGAGTCTTTCTAAGAAAGATTAATTCCAGACCTAGATGGTTGCTTACCTTTCTTGAAATTCTACGTTGCATACTTCTTGAGAATTTTATCCATATAGGTGGCTGAGGATAAAATAATCATTTTGTTCTTCCTATCCTTAAAGATTTGGATACCCAAAATATAATTAGCTTCATCCAAGTCCTACATGTCAAACTACTTGGTCAACCATAATTTGACTGATGATAATGCCCCAACATCATTGCCAATAAACAGAATATCATCTACATAGAATAGTAGAAAAACCACCTTTTTATCTTTAATGTGTTTATAAACACATAGCTTGTCCACGTTTTGTTCGAACCCATAAGTCTTGATTACTTAATCAAATTTTATGTTCTAAGAACATGAAGCTTGCTTAATTCCATAAATAAACTTAAGCAACTTATAGACCTTACCCCTTTGACCTTTAGCTTTGAACCTGTCTGGCTATACCATATATATGGTCTCATCAAGATAGCCATTCAAGAAGGTTGTCTTAGTATCTATTTGCCAAATCTCGCAGTCGAGAGCGGTAGCTATGGACAATATAATACAATGGACATAAGCATTGCTATAGGAGAAAAGGTTTCCTTGTAATCGGTTCCTTCCTTTTGTGTGTATCCCTTTACTATAGTCTAGCCTTATAGGTTTTGAATTTTCCATCTACTCTTCTCTTTCTCTTATAGATCCACTTACACCCTATGGGTTTTACCTCTTCAGAAAGATCCACAAGCTGCTAGACTTGATGAGTCTCGATAGACTTCATCTCAGTGTTCATAGCTTATGTCCAAAGCTTTGAATCAACATCTTCCCATAGCCTCTATGTAAGTGTAAGGATCCTTGTCATGTTCAACCAGTTTGGCCAAGTAGGCTTCACCATTGAACTATACTTATTAGGTTGATGCCTGATCCTCCCACTATACCAAAGCTCCCTAGGTTGTTGCTCGATCGGTTTTCCTATATTGATTAGATTGGTTTCATTCGAAACCCCTAGAGTGATCAAATCACTTGCTAACTCCTCAAGTAGTACTTTACTATGAGCCTTAAAGTCGTTCATGTAAATTTTCTCAAGGAAAGTTACATTTGTTAAAACCACAATTTTATTTTCTTTTAGGTTATACAAATAACCTCCTTTTGTCCCTTTTGGATATCTCACAAATACACAATCTTTCGAATGTACTTTTGACTTGTTCACTTCCTTGTACAAGACATGAGCTAGACATCTCCATATACAAATGTGGTTTAAAGACATCTTCCTACCCGTCCACAACTCGTGAGGAGTTTTAGGAACCCATTTTGAAGGCATATTGTTCAAAACATAACACGCAGTTTATAGTACATATCTCCAAAAGGATAAATGTAATGTCGAATAACTCATCATGGACCTAACAATATCCAACAAAGTCCTATTTCTTCTCTCAACCAAGTAGTTTTGTTGCATAGTACCTAGAGTAGTCAAATGGGATAAAATCCCATTCTCTATTAAGTGTCCTATGAACTCATCGAAGAGGTATTCTCCATCTCGATCGGATCAAAATACTTTTATAGGTTTACCTAATTGCTTCTTTGCTTTAGTTTGAAACTCCCTGAACTTGTCAAAAGTTTTGCTTTTATGATTCATTAGGTAGACATACCTATATCTTGAGTATTCATCAATAAAAGTGAAAAAGTACTTCTACCTTCCTTGTGCCTTAATGTTTATGGGACGACAAACATTACCATGCACAACTTTTAGAACCCCTTTGGCTCGATTGCCCTTAGACCCAAATGGTCTTTTGGTCATTTTGCCCTCTAAACAAGATTCATATTGTGGTAGAGATTCCAGCTTTAAGTGACTTAAAGGTCCATTTTTTTACCAACCTTTGAATCCTATTTAGGCTAATATGACCTAATCGCAAGTGCTAAAGATAAGTCTTATTAGAGTGAGAAGTTTTTAAGTCTTTTAGAGTTATCATTAATCTTAGTGTTTAGCAGTGAATCCATGTTAGGTTTGAAAAAATATAGGTTGCTTTGCATCTGTCAATTATAGACAAAAGATTTGTTTTTACAAATCACAACTTTATTATCAAAGAAACTGAATAGGAGTCTTTAATAAATAAGCGACAAAAATTAATTTCCTTTTAAGTTTAGGAATATAAAAATAATCTCTCACAACTAAAGTCCTATCAAAGTAAAGATGGACATCTCCCACTACTTCAACTAACACTAAGGATTCATCGCTCATTCATAACGTGAAGTGCTCATGCAGTAGACTTCTCGTTTCCTTGAACCTTTGTAGAGAAACACAAGCATGATTAGTCGCTCTAGAATCTATGACCCAAATGTCAATTGATTCCTCGTCTAAATAAGTTTTAATAACCAAAAGTTTGCACTTACCTTCTCGAGGTAGGAAATCCTTACAATCCTTCTTGATGTACCCAACCTTTCCATAGAAAAAGCACCTTAGCTTCTTCAAGTTCCTCTTTTTCTTCTTTTTGTCCTTGCCTTTTGTCGGGACAAAAAATTTTTCATTCTTAGCCCTCTGCTTCTTTTCATTCCCAAAGTTAGGATTGAAACCAGATGTAAGCACCAAGTTCACCTCCACACCAGCAGGAGTTTCCCTGAACAAATTCTCAAGCTCTTGTAATTACTTCATTTCATTCCTTGTCTAAATAAGTTTCAATAATCAGAAGTTTGCACTTACCTTCTTGAGATAGGAAGTCTTTACAATTCTTTTTGATGTACCCGACCTTTTCGTAGAAAAAGCACCTTAGCTTCTTCGAGTTCCTCTTTTTCTTCTTTTTGTCCTTGCCTTTCGTCGGGATAGGAAATTTTTCATTCTTAGCCCTCTACTTCTTTTCATTCCCAAAGTTAGGATTGAAGCTAGATGCAATCGCCAAGTTCACCTCCCCACCAGCAGGAGCTTCCCTGATCAAATTTTCAAACTCTTGCAATTACTTCATTAGCTTAGTCAAGGTAATATCCTATCCATTGCACAAGTAATATAATGCTCTAAATGGGATAAATTCCTTAGAGAGAGTCTCAAAGACCATAGTCATCTATGACTTAGCATCTATGTCAACTCTGTGGGTTTGAGCCTCAACGAGGTAACCCATGAGTAACATCTTATTAAACATAATGCTTTAAGGAGTAAAATGTTGTAATCAGTTTTTAGAGACATTTTATCAATAAAGAGTTTATTTATTATTCATATACCAAATGTTGTCTTTTTTATGTTCATTTCTATTGAATGTATGATAAGCAAATAAAAATTTAAAACTGTCAGTCTAAGCCTTTAAGAATCATACATATGATGGACAAATAACGCAGAAGACATGAATCTTAAAGGTGATGGTCTAAATCATAAGCTCTACAATCGAGGGAATAAAGTTTGGCATTTTATTCATGCTAAGATTGTTATGTTGTCTGCAATCTTACCGAGAGATGGCTTGTCTTGATCATCAAAGTGAGACTCCACTAGTAGAAACATTAATACATTGTCATAGGTGACGATGTGTTAGATCATGATAAAAGGTTGAATTGATTTGGTTAATAATTTCATTTGTTTAAATCATTTCACTTTAGACAATTATATGTGTTGTGTCTTAATCTTGAAATGACTAAAGGGCCCGTATTCTTCACTTATGATTTTTGATTTACCAAAAAGTGATATCCTAATTTGATGATGGTATGCATATTGGTACATTGGAGACATAACTCTTGATTGACGTATACTTATTATTTAGAGATATGGAATTCATAGCTCTTTTCTAGAGTTAATGATATTCTCTTATATGTATTATCCTGTGATAGGAAGACTAGAGCGCTCAACCATTTGGTCACAAAGTTGTAACCAAATTGTATACTATTTATGAATAGTAAGTATTCCAATGGTGAGATTGTAAAACATAAGATAAAAGTAATCAAAATAGTAAAACAGAATTTATCCTTAAGTCAATTATGAATATCCTATAGGGATGTGACACATCATGATATGTCATGGAGGTTAGCTTGTTAGAATTTTGTTATATAGTTCAAGAGTGTAACTCTAACCTTTTAGTAGAGCAGCATAAGAGTTGATAATTATAAAATATGTATATAGGATATTATATTTTATAGTTATAGGAGCTTGATCTATATATGTCCATTAGGTCCTTTTTGCTAGCTCATAATAAATCACGTAACGATAAGGCTTGTTTTTCCTATATATTAGTGATTTATGTTAAATTATTAGACTGGCTAAAATTCGATAAGAGCGAATTTGATAATTCATGCTAGTTTATCGGTTGAATTAATTTTATAAATTAATTCAAGATAAACATATTGAATTATTTGGATAATATTTTAATTGCTATGGTATTATCTGTACATGACTGTTTTAATTAGATAACTCCTCTATTGGGTTATTTAAATTAAAATTGATGCTCTATCTAAGATTCTTGAGTGAAAATAAGATATTATGAGGATTCCAAGTTATCACATGGCCGGCAGGCTGATGAGAAAGTTTAGCAAGCCGATAGAGTAAGTTCGGCAAGCCAATCTCTTAAATTGACATCATGCTAAACATGCGACAATCAGTATACGTGTTTTTGATGAGTTTTTCATCAGAACTTGATCCAAACTCAAATTTTGAGGCAAAATTTTATAAGGTTAGCCCCAAATTCAACCATTATAAATAGGAGGTGATTTTTCTTTGTTATTTAGATCATTTGAGAAGCAGAGAGTGAGTATTCTAATGAGAGAAACTCTGAAACTCCTTAAGCGCTATTTTTCAATATCAAGAACCTTATCTCTAGGTTTTCTCAGGTGGTTGGAAGGAGAGTAATTGGAGGAAAAGCTATACAACATGCAACCATCCTTGCTCCAATCGTGGATAGAGAATAGCAAAGAAAACCAGTTATTTGATGCTCTTCTGGAATATTCTTCTTTTCACGAATTCATGTTGCTTTTAGTATACAAAAGAAGTATGTAAGATCTATCATTGATTTATGTATTTAGCATGTCAAACTTGTAATTTGAAAAATACTTGGATTTAAAATTTTTAAAATTTTGCTGCATATGGTTTTCCAACACATCATACGCTTCTTCAGAGGAGTCTCCAGTCTTTGTTTGTAGTTTAGGAGCTTCCAAAGAGCCTCTTGCCATTTCGTTAAGGCTTGACCTTCAAACATATCTTTTAGATTATTCAAAATCTGCCTACTAATCTTATAATCCATATGTTAAGCCTATAGTACATTATTTATGCTAGCTATAATGTAATAGCGGGCTTGATCATTAGCATCCTTCCGGCAACCATACGGTAGGATTTACTCATTGGTAGACTCATCGATGGGCTCAGGAGGACACAGTGTTATTAGCCTAAATTTTAATTTTTCAAAGAAAAGGATGGTATTTAGGTTCCTTTTCTAATCATTATAATTCTCACCAGCTAATGTGTTTTTATTGAGTATCGATAATAAAGCATTTTTAGATATTTTAATCTACAATAAAGATTTATATACCAAATATAAGCAAACATTTGGTAATTTTTTAATAAGATAACACAAACAAGTAAGTGTACAATGTGTTTTTGTGTCAAAACCTTAAAAATATCACAACCTTACAACAATTATTCTAACTTAAAATTCGACAAGCCGCCTAGGGGAGGTTTGCTAAATTCAATTAGGAACACTGGATTCCCTCCTATTAATATATGCCATCGATGACCCGTCTAATCTAGCATATACTATAATCATTTTCTTTGGCCATTAATTTTATTAATAGAGCTCCTAGGGAGGTTAATAATAAAATTAATGTTGAGTGCCTAACCATCATTTCAACTGTTTTATCCATGATTTATAATGGCCACGTAGGGGTGTGCAATGATAAATCATACTAAAATAAATTATCCCTTCGAAGATCCAAACCGGTATTGATGAAATCCCTTCCTAAGGGTTAGAATTACCATGTGCTACTTATGGACCAAAGTCAAGGTATTGAAAGTCAAGGTTTTATGTTAACATGCATGAACAAGTTTTAATGAACGGCACTCCCTATTCTACATGGCATGTTATCAACATATATAGCAAAACATATTATAATGTAGATAAGCAAAGCAACATGCAAAGCCACAAGCAATATAATAAATAGCTGTAATATCATGGTCTCATCCTAGAGAGAAAAAATAAAGATGACAAAAGATCAATCGAAAAATATTATCGATTCTTCATCTTGTATCTTCTTGTTTTATCCTTCTTCATGTGGCGTCCATCTTTAATTCTTCATTCTTGTATGGATGAAAAAAATTTATTTTTTGGATTATCATAAAATTTCATGTTTTTTAGAATTGTTTCAAAAACAATACAAAAAATTGCATCGAAAAACACACCTTTTAAGAAACAATTCTGCTCGTTACTGACCTGATGGTCTGCAACCATCGGCCTGCCGATTCTGGGTGATCGGCCTACCAACTAATACTAAACCAGTGTTTTTCTAAAAATTTGTAAACAATTATTTTTAAGCAGTTTTTCATTTTATTTTCCAACAATTGAAAAACATAGAATCTATAAACATAGAAAAACATATAGAACTCCAATCAATTCCATCTTCTAGATCTATCTTCACTTCGAATAATTATTTTAATACAAATTTTATAAATCAAAATTAAAATAATAAATTCTAGAAAATGATGATAGACCACCATCTAATTACATAAACAACTTAGATACACATTCTAACCTCTAAGGAATCATAACCAACAAAATTAATTAATTAAAATAATAAATAGAAATTTAATTAACCATAATTAATTAATAAACATTCACCACATAATCTCATGATAACATTTAATTATATAGAAACCCTAGAGTGTCAACTCTCTAAAAAATTAAATTCAAGCATAGGAGAGAATAAGGTCATATAATTTATGTACATAGTATAATCACAAACTCATAAAATCAATGTAAAACCACTACTCTAATTCCAATTGATGAAATTGATACGTAGTGGAATTTTAAAATTTTTTAAATCATAGTCTTTTCTAAATAACAAGTTTGCATACTAAGTACATAAATTAATAGCAGATCTTACGTCCTCTTTTGTATACTAAAGGTGTAGAAAAACTGAGAAGAGAAAAATGTTCTAGAAGAGCCTCAACCAATTGGTATTCTTTGCTATTCTCTATCCATTATCGGAATTCAGGTAATTGCATGTTCAGTAACTCTCCTTCCAACCACTTAAGAAACTAAGAGCTAAGGTTCTAGATGTTGAACAAAGGCTCTTTGGGAGTTTTAGAGTTTTTCTCACTAGAGTACTCACTCTCTGCTACTCAAATGATCTGAATAACGATAAAAAATAGCCCCTTTCTTTACTAGTTGGATTTGAGATTAAACTTATCAGATTAGGCTTTAAAATTTGAGTTTGGATCAACTTCTGATGAAAAATGCATCAAAAATCTGTAATATAATTATCACAAGTTTGCATGCCGATATGGAAGATCAGCCTACTGAACTAGCTCCACCAACCTATTGAAGTTACAATAATCTAGAATCCTTAGAATATTTTATTTTTATACCAGAATCTTAGATAGAGCCTCAATTTTAATTCAAATATCCTAATAGAGAAGTTATCTGATTAAATAGTCATATATAGATATTCCCATATCAAATAAAATATTATCCAAATAATTCAACATGTTTATCTTGAATTAATTCACAAAATTAATTCAACTGATAAACTAACATGAGCTATTAAATCTACTTTTATCGAATTTTAGTCAATCTACTAATTAACATAAGACACCAATATGTAGAAAAAATATGCCGTATCGTTATAGGAATTATTATGAGCTAGAAAAGGGGACCCAATAGATATATATAGATCAAGCTCTTATAATTATAAAATAATATATCTCAAATACATATTTTTATAATTATCCATTCTAGCGCTACTCCATTAAAAGCTTAAAGTTTCATTCTCGAACTATATAAAATTACAAAGCTCCAATAAGCTCATCGTCCATGACATATCATAATGTGTAACATCCCCATAGAATATTTATAATTATCTTAAGGATAAATACTATTTTACCTTCTCGATTATTTTTATCTTCTGTTCTATTATCTCACCATTGAAATACTTACTATTCATAAATAGGATACTATTTAGTTACACCTATATATCTGAATGGTTGAGCACTTCAGTCTTCCAATTAAAGATAATGCCTATAAGTAAATATCATTAACTCGACAAAAGAGCTATAGATTTCATATCTATGAACAACGCGTCTATATCAATCAAGAGTCATGTCTTCAATGTAACGGTATGCGTATTATCATCAAATCAGATGTCACCTTTTAGTATATTAAAAGACAGAAGTCAAGAATATGGGCCCATTGTTCATTTTAGGATTAAGACATCACACATATGCTTGTCCAAAATTGAATTGATTAAACAAAAGGAATTATTAATCAAATTAATTTAAATTTTGTTCGATCCAATATATCTTCGCCTATAACAATATACTAATGTTTTCGCTCGAGGAGTCCTACTCCAATGACCAAGACAAGTTATCTCTTGCTAGAAATGTAGACAACATAACAATCTTAAGATAAATAAAATGCCTAATTTTATTCCCTCGATTATGGATCTTATCATTTAGACTATCATCTTTAAGATTCATGTCTTTCGCATAATTTGTTCATTATATGCACCATCTTAAAGGTTTAGACTGATAGTCTTAGACTTTTATTTACTTATCATACATTCAACAAAGACGAACATAAGGAGGATAACATTTGGTATGTGAATAAATAAACTTTTTATTGATTAAATGTCTCCAAAAACTTATTACATTATTTAATCATTAAGGCACCTAGTTTAACAACTTGTGTGTCTAAATTCTTAAAGTAGGGATCTAAGTGACAAGGGTTAGAAAGTTTGGGGACTTGAAGTGCAAAAATCGCTTAAATTTAATATAAAAGTATAAATTTGATGAAATCAAAAACTGAAAGTAGTTTTGAATAAACTTAATACACAAGGCATAAAAGGTAATAACCCAAATAATAGCAAAAAAACTAGAGTGCTTTGATATACGTTTCTTTAAGAAAAATTTGTGGAAATTATTATTAGGAGATACTTATAAAGACAATTCTTACAGTTTTATGTGATTCAATGTTTAATCACATATTTTTCTACATAATTACAAATAAATCACATATGCTCGTGATCCATCATGGCCAAGGCGTTATCAATCAATCCGTTCAATCCAATCCAATATACCAAATTGGATTGTATTATAAAGATTATGAATTGGTTTCCTATTATGATTTTACCATTTCGATTTGAACAAATTGGATTAAGGATTGAGTATCTTCTGATTTGTGTAATATATAAATCTAAAATATATATATTATATAAATTGTACATATACATATAATATAATTTTTTTAAATAAATATATTACCTTAAAGAGTACATCTTATGCGTAATGAGTCTAAAGTTATATTTATGTTTTACTAATTAATAAAAAAATTTCAATGAATAGGCCGATTCTTGAAAGTTAAGGAAGTAAATAGCATTTTATTAAAAGTTAGTAAGCAATAGACCGTTTTAAATTTTAAACTAATTGTTTTCTAATTTTATCCTTATATAGGATTTTTCCTTTTTCTTTTTCTCTTTTTCTTCTTAATTCCTCTCTCTTTGTTCACGGACTCCATCTCTCCCCGATCCCTCTTTGTCCATCGATCTCTACTTTCTGTTCAGAATTTTCACACAATTAAAAGCTTCACATGATGGAAGCTCCACAAACTAGTCTTTGAATTTTGGGCAATGTGATGACAACTCGTGTAGAGAACTTCGATGACAACTAGTGTAGGTTACAGTAAGGATGTCAATTGGAGTGGGCAAAACGT
>CAMOHE010051675.1:0-12599 GCA_946598075.1 Artocarpus hirsutus
TGCTTTGGTAAAGTTCCTCCCTCTTTTTTTTTTTTTTTTTTGGATTTTGAGTTTTGGGTAGGAATTAGAATCGGTAAAGCTCAAAATGTTCTTAATGGAAAGTAAGAACGAAAAAGATTCAATCTCAAAAAATGTGTAAATTCTGGGCAGGAAGGAAATGCTTTTATTATTTCTTTTTCCGAGCTAACAAGTTCACTGCGTAGATGTGCAATATCAGATGATATGGATTGGACCCTTTTGAGTTTATAGTCTTAGTAACAAAATGTGCCCATTTGGTAAAAATATCAGGTGGTGGAATATGTTAGTGGGAATATTATCAATGTCCTAAGATTGGAGTGACTTGGATTTCTTAACTAGCTTACCGGGTGCTTGGAACGTTACTTTTTTAGTTATAAATAATATAAAGCTCTTACATACTACAGTAACAATAAAAAAATCGTTATAGTGTAAAGTTCTTATATATTACAATAAAAATGATTCTAACTAACAGTTTTTATCATCTTTTCAAACACCTTATTAACCATTCTGTGAGAAGATTATTAGATTGACCTTGATCTTGTATATATATTAGAGGAGACTGGGGAGAATGTTTTTGTTTTTGAAGTACCTGATCATCTCCAACGACATGGTACTTTGTTAAACAAAAAATAAGAAAAATCTTTTGTTTGGTATTACAAGGCATTGGAAAGTAAGGTTCTTGCTTGTAAATTTTAGTTTTTGGGGATGGTCAAGTAGGATTGGAAGGGCTAGTTTTTGAGCAGCAGAGAACATCTCAATATCAATTTTATTCATATCATTGGTACTTATGAGAATTATTTGGTAGGAAAAAAAAGTTTTGGTGAATGTTTGGACAAAGGAAACAAAAAAATGCCACCCAAACTGTAATGCCTCAACCTTTATGGGGCCGGACCCTCGGCATAATTAAATTTTATACTCGTTACTCATACATGCCGTCCTTTTATCTCTCTGCTTATAAGGTTGTTAAGTCAAATGTTGGTACCAATCGATCTTAAAGGTCAATTGGTATCAACATTTGACTTAAAAATCTTGCAAGCAGGGAGATCTTAGGGGACCGTACGTATAAGTAACGAGTATAAGACCCGACTATATTAAATAGTCCCATCAGATGGAACCCACGAGGGTTGATGCGTTACAAGTGATGAGCTCATGATTTCTTTAAAACCATACGTGACTGTGTTATAGAAAGCGGAAGATTTGTGACTCCACCAAGTAGGAATTAAGAAAGTAGAGTTGTTAGTGCTGTTGTTCATATGATGAAAAATTGCTGCTTGTTGAGTTATACGAGGTAATAAATTTGCCTTTCGAAAATACTCACATAGAACATCCTCAAGGGTGTTTTTAAAGCCAAGGACACTCTATCCTCTGTTGTAGTGTTGTTTTTGTTCCCTCTTATTAGATTAATATATAAATAAAAGATGCTTTTCTTATCAAGAAAAGAAAAGAAAAGAACATCCTCAAATTGTTGCCAAAATTTAAGATCTGAAAGGAAGTGTGCTGTGAAAACACTTTGCAATGGTTGGAAGGGGACCTTTGTTCTTGATACTTTTTAGAAACCATTTTGATTTGTGAGCTAGACTGCTTTTCATTTCCAGAGGTTGAAGATTTCAATTTTGTTTGGGAGCCACTGTTTAAACCACAACTGCACAATTTTAATATAATTTTTTTTTTTTTATAAAATTTAAATTGCTATAATTTTTATAGTTCAAACGATTTGATCTGAGCTCCCAAATGGCCAATCAGTGTTATGTTATTCGGAAGCCTCTGATCCTCTCAAGCTTGTGTATGGGATATTTAATTAAAGCGACAACGGAATCAAATCTTATGCCAGTTCTGTTTTGATTTGTTTGTTGTCTTACTTGGGCCTGGATATATAGTTCTTTTAGGAGAAATTATAGGAAGTAGCAAATATTAGGTATGATTTAAGATATTAGTAAATGTCATTTGTTAATCAATTTGTTCAAACCAAATAATTGTGTAGATCAAAATATTTTCAATTTGACCCTAGTGTTTTTTCCTTCCTCTTTTTCTCTCTTCCTTCCTTTTCTCCTCTCTCCCTTCCCTCTCCCTCTTTGTCCCGACTCTTGAAACTTCAGCAGCGGCACGACCCATCTTGCACGACTCCAGTGAGAGCGTAGCCTTCTCCTTAGTGGTTCACACGACACCGGCGATGGTGCAAATTGGATTCACACAACTCCGACGATTCTGGCATGACTTTGGCGACAGTGGGACCTACTCTCTCGTGACCCCTGTACAAACTCGGATGACGGGCACGACCTTCTCCTTCACAGTTTGTGCTTTGGCAACTGCATGACTTGGCTTCCCAAGACTCTGGCGATTTCGACACAACTTCGGCGACGTGCGACTTGCTCTTTTCGACAAGGAAGAGAGAGAGGAAGAACAAAAATATAAAGAATAAGTATCAATTTTATTTTTATTGAAGTATTTTGATCTACATAATTATTCAATTTAAGATATCAAACATTTACTAACATCTTAAAATATGTTTGACATTTGTTACCAATAATTTTACAAAATCTAATATTTCCCTCTATTCTCCCTTTTTTAAAATCTATATATTTGGCCACAATTACATCTAATCAATTGACATGCTTTGATATTACTTAGGGTCTGTTTGGTAAATAGATTCAAATTAGTGATTTGATTTGAATCAATGTGATTTGAATTAGGATTTGAGTTAGTGATTTGAATTGTTATCTGAATTGATGTTTATATGTGCATTCAAGTTTAAATCTAAGTATGAAATAAAATTGAAATTTATGTTTGGAGAGGTAGTAAAAATAGTTTTTGATTTATCAACAAATATAATAAAATCTTAACGTTAATGATCTTAAAAAATATGCAATATAGATCTTAATTTATTCATTTCTTCACTAGAAACACAATAAGAAAAGAATAATCTCAATTGAATAATAAATAAAGAAATTATGATTTTTTTATCAAATATAAGAGCGAGAATTTTAGTTTTTACTGTAGCAGAGATATCCGAGTATCAAAAGTTTAGGGGAGTCAGAACTCTAAAAACCTGAATTTTTGATACTCAAATTATTCGGATTTTAAGGAAAATAAACACGTATCTAAAATATTCTTAATACTTAAATTTAAATTTGAGTCTAAAAAATTTAAAAAATTATCAAACAAACAGGCTCTTAATTAACGTCTACAACCTTTAGATCTGATTGGACCAACTCCTTTTCATTCTTAAGCACTGTCGGTGGCTACTTCCATCTTGAAGAAATACTTGTGTTTTTGTCCAGGTTTTTCGTGAAGTTTTCTTCCAATAAATTTTTTAATGCATTGTTGTAGCTCTCTCTTTCTCTCTCTCATGCAATATGTTAAGCATTTGTTAGTTGGTTGTTGTTCGGGTTAGAAATCCATTGCAAAAAGATTAATAATTGATGTTTTATGGAATTTCTTGAAGCTTTATCAAGTCTTCTAGTTTTTTGGGCTGATTTTGATTATGGGCTGAGGCTTATCATCATCCAAAGGTGAGAAGGTAAAAAGTTTATCACTTGTACAAAGGAACTAGGATTTTTTTTTTTTTTATTAGGGTTATTAACACTACTGGTTCTTAAATTTTAAGGTTTTTTCCATCTTGCTCCTTAAATTTTAAAATCACTTCTTTACCCTTTTAGACTTTCAAAACTTCTTACTTTGCCTATTGAATTTAAAAAATAATTATTTTATATTTAAACTTTTAAAGCTTCTCATTTTATTTACATTTTTTTATTTTTTATTCAAATAGAAGAAATTAAGCCTATGTGATTCGTACATAAGTCACTTGTAAGGACAAAAATAAGATTTTATCAATCTCAGATTTTGTTTCACATTTACACTCTCATTTAACATTTTTTTATTTGTTCTCATTTAAAAAAGGTTTATATGCATATTTTTTCTCAATATTGTTTGCTGATATCTCTTCATCTTTAATGCGTAACTCATTTTTTTAGTATTTAAATTTAAATATTGGTGAACAATATCAACTTATTAAATGAATTACGTATTAAAAATAAGAAGAATGCAAATGAGACTTAGAAAATACACGTTTTTTGAAGCTAAAATCAATCATTTTGTATTAATATTTCTTGTTAAACTTCTTAATTAAAACAATTATGTATTAAACAATATTTTAGTGTCTTAGTGTAAAAATTCGTCTAAATATGTATTTTTAGTATTTTTTATGTTTAATAAAATTTTTGATAATTTTTTTTAGAATTACTTTTGTTTGTAAAATATTAGTCTAGTTTGAAATTAATCAAAATCATAAAAATAATAAATGATAATTCTATTTTAAATCTTAATGTATTTTATAATGTGTTTTAAGTTTATAAATATGTTCTATAATATTTTTAGTAAGTTCTAAAATTATTTTCGAGTCTTCAAAATTATATTTGTTTCAAATCAAAAGAGTTCGAAATTTTAGAAGTTAATTGATCAGTGTTATAACTTAGTTGCAAGCGGGAGGTGAATGAGACAAACTGGTTCGCAGAGAGAGTGTACGGAAGTGGAATTTCGTTCTAAGTCCAAGCCATGTGTTTGTTAGCGAAAATTTTGGTCAGGGAACTGCGTACATTCACCATCTCTTTCCAAGATAAAAGTCCAACATTGTTTCCTTATCAATGATGTGATCTCCTTATGCCTCATTCGGAAAAATGAAGCAAAACGACACCAAAATGGTTAAAAATAGACAACGAATGCTTCAAAAAAATAAAAATTCAAATTTAAATCAGAAATGTCATGTGGTATTTTTGGCCTCTAGATCGCACATCTAAATGCCTAGAGCCTTCGGATTACGTGACGCGTGTTACGGCGTCATTCGTGCGTCAACGGGCCCTAACTATCAGCTGACATTCCAGAAGTGCTCGAGATTCGTTGTAGTTTGTCTCACGTGCTTTCGTCTCCTAAGACGCATGATCAGATTACTTGGACTCCATCCAACAGTCTTCAGGCTGCCGTCTGCTTTCTTCGGTGTAGACTTCAACCGTGTTGTGCTTCTGGCCTTCAGTCAACGCATCCAATAGCTAGCGCTCTTTCGTCCCGTACGTCGTGCAACACTGGATTACAAGGGAAGATTCGCTTAATGAGGAGCGTCTATCAGCGTGGAAAACGGAGAAGAAATCATAAAAAATGTCACAATTTGCCAAATTGTAACGGTAAAAAAAGTCAGAAAAAAATAATAAAATGAATTATTAAAAAAGTACAAATACTAGTTTTTTTAGACCTATAAAAGGGGGTCTCGAAATCTTCACTCCTTCTGTCAGGCTAAAAAAACACTGTTTAATTTCCTTAAATAATTTTTAGTTTTAGTTTTTATGTTTAGTTTTTAATCTAAGTTTTTGTAAAATATTTCCTAGTTTATACTGTAAAATTTATGCTTAATAATATTTTCAGTATTTTATTTTAAATATATCTTTTTAATTTCTTTTTATAGCAGAGGTGAGAAGAGAAAACTCTTGCAAAATTACTTTAAATATTTTTAATTTTTCTTAGTTTTCAAAGCAATTATAATATCAAAATATTTTCAAAAAAGTTAGGATTTTAGAATTTTCTTAGTTAGAACTCTGCCAATATTCTTGTTTTGATTTTTGGACGATATAGACTAGTAGAGATAATGCTTGGAAGGACCTTGATCAGCCATAGACAGAGAATGATTTGATAAATGCTTAACTTGTTAGTTGTTATTTTAGTTAAGTAATGTTAAAATTTTGCTAGTTTATTAAGTTGAGTTTTTGTTGCATTATAGATTGAAATAGCATAGTAAATGCTTGATAATGCTTGATTTATTGTTGACATAGGATGTCATAATATATACTTAAACCAATTAATAAATAATTAGAAAAATTAAAATTTATTTAAGTTAATTACCAGAATGAAACCTTTAAACCTTAACATTGTTATAATCACTGTTTTATCCCTGTTAATTTGTTATTATCAGTGTTGTTATTTTTATTAAAGTTATTGCACTTATTGTTAAATTTTTATTTTAATTTAAGCTATACTTCTTGTTATTGAAGTTCCAAAATAACGAAATTTTGAAAAATAAAAATTACTATTAAAATGTATAAATATTATGAAAAATTTTATAAATAATAAATATTAATCTCCATATTTTTCAACTTTAAAATAAAATAAATAGTTAATATAATAAATATCTTGGACCTAAGCAATATTTATTTCATGTGGGTTTGACTTCGATTTATTGAGTTTTATTACTTAGGCAACCTTATACGTAGGGTTATATCGAATTGTACTTTTTAAGACCAAACAATGCACATGCAAACCCTTCCTTAATGAGAGTTCAAATTATTAAAAAAAAATTCGTCAAGTGAAAGTATAAACGTAAAACAAAACTTTTGAATGACAAAATCTCATTTCAAGTTTGAAAACCTTATACTTGGGGTTATTTTCTATTGTACCTTTTAAGACCGAACAATGCGCATGTAAACCTATCTTAAATGAGAGTTTAGATTATTAAAAAAAAAGTTGTCAAGTGAGAGTGTAAACATAAAACAAAACTTAGGAGTGATAAAATCTCATTTTGCTCTTACAGGTGATCCATGTGTGAATCACATGAGCTTAATTCTATCTATTTGAATAAAAAATTGAAAAGTTAGGAGGCAAGTGAGAAGCTTTAAAAGTTAATGGATAAAATGATAATTTTTAAAATGTATGGGGCAAAATGAGGAGTTTTGAAAGTTTAGAGGCCGTTAGTGTTTATAACCTGTATTATTATTATTATTATTTTTTTTTTCATACCCAAAATTAGGGTTAGTGATGTGGTGGTTTTTATAGAATATTAGTTAAAATTACGCTTTAAACACCAAATTATATTAAGTCAAATTTTCCCAAAAAAATGAGAAAATATTAAAATCAAAATTTGCGCCATTATGTAATAACCTATGTCTAACTATTTTAATTGTCATTTTTAAGATATTAGATTAACAAAATAATCATGAAATAATTAAAACACATTTGAAGAAAAACATTGAAATAACAACACCTAAAAAAAACACCATAAAGGTATTGTCATGATCACACAGTATGTGGATATATTATTAAAGGACAGAGAAGAAAATAGACATCCAAACAACATAAAATAACAGAAGTGCATGAAAATAAATAATTATTACATAGCTTGATAGAAACACAACCAAACTACAAATAAGCGATAACTCACGGACTTCATAGAAACACAACCAAACTACAAATAAGCGATAACTCATGGACTCTACAAGCGACGCCAGTCAATGTGCTACTCGGCCTCATAGGGGAAATTTGAAATTAAAAAAATTGCAAAGTAGAAAGCAAATAGCTTAGTAAGATAAAGTTCAAAAGCAACATTTAAATAATAATAAACTCTGTAATAAGTAAAAGGAGAAAAAACACAAGTAATTTAATTCCAATAAAAGGCTTACCATACCGCATCATATGATTTATCAAAAATCATAAATAAATATTTACTCATTTGCTTGCCCTCTACACGACCTAAATTCTAAAGGTTCCATGCATTTAAGACTCAACTAAATAGATAATCTCACACCGACTAGCGTTTTGAAAACTATTTCAAACATTTTCTCACTCGGGGTAATCTCATCTCGAGATGTTGAGTTTTATTTATTAAAATATCATCTAAAGCCATATTT
Organism: Artocarpus hirsutus; assembly: GCA_946598075.1. Taxonomy (NCBI): domain Eukaryota; kingdom Viridiplantae; phylum Streptophyta; class Magnoliopsida; order Rosales; family Moraceae; genus Artocarpus; species Artocarpus hirsutus. The sequence continues at coordinate 7,683 of CAMOHE010051675.1, forward strand.
TCAAAACATTTAAAAATAAAATAAATTCTTAAAAACATTTTAAGTACATAACTTTCAAGGCAAAATAACTTATAATTCATGGCTATCAAGGAAAAGGATAAAGAATCCCACCTTGGAGTTCCAAGCAACAGAGCACTCCTCACAACTCTTCCAATACAATAAACGTTAGCTTCACAAAAATAGTTGTTGACCTTGTCTATATTTCCAACTATTAACAAAACAGAATCAAAACTAAACTAACTTAACAAATTAATATGCTTCATATGGTTTCTTAGTATGCCTAACAAGTCTTAAACAAATGATCATTCAATTTAAATGTAACATAGTTTAAAACATATTTGTAATAATTTTTTATCAAGAAAATATATAAAAGTCAATTTAAAACATAAAAATAAGTGTTGGAGGCTTGGGCTACTAAAACAACAATCTTAGGAGTAGCCTGGTCGACTGGGTGTGCTATAGCTGGTCGAACGCCATGTGGAGGAGCTGGTACTCCAACTCTGCTCTGTTTCGAGCACTCGAGTTCAATTCGAACTCAAATCAACTTAGATTAGTTCTTAGGTACTCCAAACACAAAACAATGATTTCAAACATTATATGAATGAAATAAACCCGTATTTACAAGTATCTAATTTATTTCCACCATTCAATGATCAAATTTCACAATTAGTTCAAAAATAGAAAAAAATAGAGCAAAAATATTCAAATTTGAATTTACATGCAATCAGAGATATAAATCATGCTTATATATCCCCTTTAATTTCTTATTAAACTTGTTTAACACTCATGCAAGCCCAAATCATTACGTATGCAAACTCAACTTTAATCTCAAACCCTCTAAATTATGCACTAACAAATCTAATTCTTTTCAATGCTTATAAACTCCCAAAATCACAACAAATTTGGCTAGGAGAATTTTAAAAATCACAGAGCATAAATCAAATTAGGATTTGGTTGAAATCTACCCTCAGATTATTGAAAAATGGTGCTTTGATCTTCAAGTTTTGGCCTCTAGTTGTGTTTCAAGGGCTAGTTTCTTTGTGAGTTTGGAACAGAGGGAGGGAAGGAGGGCGTGGTGAGTAGGTTGGAGTTGATCTGATCAGTTAAGCAAAGCTTGTGAAGTAGCTTTGCAGGCAAAAACCATGGGTTGCGCCTGGGAAGCGTAGTCTGGTGTCTTAAATGCTAGTGTGTCTGAGTGCTTTCGCGTGAAAGCTGAAAAGGGGGGCAGTAGGGGTTGCTTTATAATTTAGCAAAAGTTGGGGTTTTAGAAATGAATAAATATAATTGTGTGGGAAGTGGTGTAAATAACAAAAATGACCAGAAAATTAATTTTAAAATAAAATTTTTAAATGCCAAAAATGCAAATAAATGTGAATGGTAAATTTAAATTATAATTGGCACAATAATTACCATATTTTACATACTAATCTTGTTTCATTAAATTCGGGCACGGATCATTATAAATAATGAGTAATTAGAATTCACAACTGCATGACAGCATTATCCTCGAAAGAAAAAAGTGCCGTATTTTTAAAAAATGCATTTATTCATGTTATAGTTTAAAATAAAAAATTGTGCTATACTATTACTTATATTACTATTTTAAAATAATTAGTGAGTTATTTAAATCTTTTTCCCAACTAATTAAAATAAGGACAAACTCTCAAGGAATAATCTCTTTTTGTCCAAGCTTGTTAACAAGCTTAAACTAGCGAGATAGGCTCAAAAACAAGATATCTATTTTCCTCTTTTCTTTTTCATCTATCAAGATATTTTTAATGGCATAATAAATTTTAAATATGTGTGGCATATTTAGAAAAAGTAAGATCGAATTTATGATATTTATATAATTTTCTTTTAGTAAAAGGTGACACACAATGACGTTTTTTTAATACTATTATAATCACAGACAGAGACTTACCTTAAATATGTAGAGTTTGAATTTGGGTATTTAATAAGTAATTTGTTTGTTAGAAGGCAACAAGTAGTTTCTTCTGCTTTCTTTTCTTTTCAATTTTGATTTTTCCTTCGTTCAGCCAAACAACAACAAGAAGTAGGTAATGTTTAACTGCAAAAACGACAACTCTGTTCATTTACAACCATAAATAAGCACATGACGTTTCCAATTCTCCCTATGACACAAACACATGGAGAGTTAATCATCAGCCGTTGGCTGAAAGAGGGGCCCAACGATCCAACAGTCGATGGGATGTAATTATAGCATCGCCCAACAAGGACCTAACATATAAGTTGTAACGCATTGTACGGAATCATAACTCTCCCTAATTTTATTTTGAATTTAATTATCGTCTCATTCAATGCCACTCTAATTTTAATTTTGGAATTCTCGAATCCCTAATTTTATTTTGAATTTAACTATCGTTTTATTTTGGACTTCTCCAATTGCCCATAGTTAACAAGTTGTACTGTGTTGTATATAATAGATGAACACATGAATATATTAAAAAGCTTGTCTAACAAGAGGTTTTCATAGTGAGACTAACTAATTACACGTTTGGAAGCATAGTTTAAACTGCAGTTTTCAACAATGTTTTTTCTAATATACAATAGTATTTTTAGTTCAAACTTTTAGTTGCAACTTATTTCTAAAGTTTTTGAGAATACATTTAGAACCAACATACTGTAGCATGTGAAAGTTTTATACAGTATCATATTTTTATTTTACACTAACTAATAACATTATATTAAAATTAATACCCAAACTCAATGCAATCTTATGAAATTCTAGATTCATAAATGTGTAAGCTGAGACATACTACTAATAGTGTATTACTGAAAACATTATCTTAGAGTTAGTATACAAATTTTATAGAATCTTATGACATTCTAGATTAGTAAATGTGTAAGCTACTTTTATATATATATATATATATATATATATATATATTCTAATACAAGAATCTCCTTTTTTTTTCCCATAACTTATGGTGTGGTTGTATTGTCTAAAGTCTTAAATTTTCCTTAATCATTTTTTCCCAAACTTTTGAGGCCGTTTGGTATTATTTTTAAAAAAGGTAAAAATATTTTTGTTTTGAAAAATGAGACTTTTTTTAGAATTGTGCTAAAAGTATTTTAAAATTTTTGCTTTGAAAAACGTGCGAAAATATTTTCAAAAATTCTTAAAACAAAAACAAAGGATTTGTAATGCAAGAAACTTAGAGAAATATTCTTTATTTTTTAGACGGATAAAAGAAAGGTCGCGTGTAAACCCCAAACCTTTGGTCATAAAGTACTAATTACAAAGGAGGGTTGTGTAAGTTATGTAAGATACTTTGATTTTAATTGGTTCTTAGCACATTATTGCACCTCCAAAGATAATACATTAATCTTTTGAAAGTGTGATGATAAGATAACCATCCTTCAAATCATAATTGTTGACACTGAAATTGTATAAAATACTACTTATGGCAGAGGGTGTGCAATCATATTCAAAGCCCTACAAACCCCCACTTTTTAATAAACCACAAACTACAAAAATAAATAGACATATATGCATAATAATGCGAAAAGCTAAGCATCATTCCATCTGAAATTAAAATTTGGGGTAGACAAAAGCCAACTATCATTATCCATTGATTTGGAAAGGGGAAGGAAAAGAATTGTGGCTCATTTCCTCTTTAATTTTATTGCTGAGGACTTGTATTAATGATGTATATTTTGAGACCATTAAATCTAGTCAAAATTAGGTTTTTTATGTGTAAATCTAGCGGTTAAAAAATAGGTACTCATTGATGGTATCTTTTTAGATTCTCACCACAAAAATTGTTTTTATTATTTTAATAAAAACAATTTCTCAAGTAGGTATTGAAAAAGTATGGGATCGTTTGGTATTATTTTCAAAATAGGAATATTTTTATTTTGAAAAATAAAAATTTTTAAAAAATTATGCTGATAATGTTTTTAAAATTTTTACCTCAAAAAATATACAAAAACATTGTTAAAAATTTTAAGAACAAAAACAAATGGCGCCTATATTCTCTTTAAAAATCCAACAATTCACAAGTGTACATGTCTGGTGAGGGTAAAAGCGACTCGGTCATTCTTCCTTAAACTTCAATATTTCATTCTTCCTTAAACTTCAATATTTTTGTTTTTCTTTTTTCTTGGGAGAGTCCTATATTGCTTTCCTTGAGTTAGACAGTGACTTCGTAAGCGAGCAACAGAGCATCTATTGTCCTTTTTTTGCCTTGAAGGGACTCCAAACTACTACTAGGGGTGTTTGAAAGGTAGTGAAAATCAGTGGTGAGAACTACTTTTATTGTAGAATTTTTTTATTGTTATTGTAACATGTGAGAGTTTTACACTGTTCATAACTGAGTTTGTGGTGGAAACTGCAGTTCCCACCACTTTACCAAACACCCGGTACATCTGAAACTAAGATTTTTTTTTTTAATTTCCAATAAGATAATTATACATTGAATTCTCCTCCCCATTTTTTTTGAGGGAACCAATAAGTCCATTTTCATTTTGCTGATAACTTTTCTAATTAAAAAATTAGATCGCCAAGAAGAAAGAAACTGTACGTGATTAATCAAGTAATCCAATTTACTTTAATGTTTTCGTGAAGTGTTTACGCTGCAATAAACAACATTACCAAAGATGACTATAGTATTTAAATATTTTTGTAATTGAGATAATTAGATTACCAAAGAAGAAAGAAAAAAGTATATGATTAACTAAGTAATCCAATTACTAAAAAGTGTTCATAATGCAACAAATAATATATAAGCATGTTGGATGACTCATATAGGGTTTAAACTTGTTGAGAAAAAAATTATTCTTCAAATTTTAAAGACCAAATAAACTAATTCATTCATGTTTACAAATTAAGGTTGTTTTCTTTTACCCAAAAAAAAAAAATTTGATAATTTCATATCCAGACTTCATTAATTTTTT
>CAMOHE010051675.1:12619-64780 GCA_946598075.1 Artocarpus hirsutus
TTTTAAGAACAAAAACAAATGGCGCCTATATTCTCTTTAAAAATCCAACAATTCACAAGTGTACATGTCTGGTGAGGGTAAAAGCGACTCGGTCATTCTTCCTTAAACTTCAATATTTCATTCTTCCTTAAACTTCAATATTTTTGTTTTTCTTTTTTCTTGGGAGAGTCCTATATTGCTTTCCTTGAGTTAGACAGTGACTTCGTAAGCGAGCAACAGAGCATCTATTGTCCTTTTTTTTGCCTTGAAGGGACTCCAAACTACTACATCTGAAACTAAGATTTTTTTTTTTTTTAATTTCCAATAAGATAATTATACATTGAATTCTCCTCCCCATTTTTTTTGAGGGAACCAATAAGTCCATTTTCATTTTGCTGATAACTTTTCTAATTAAAAAATTAGATCTCCAAGAAGAAAGAAACTGTACGTGATTAATCAAGTAATCCAATTTACTTTAATGTTTTCGTGAAGTGTTTACGCTGCAATAAACAACATTACCAAAGATGACTATAGTATTTAAATATTTTTGTAATTGAGATAATTAGATTACCAAAGAAGAAAGAAAAAAGTATATGATTAACTAAGTAATCCAATTACTAAAAAGTGTTCATAATGCAACAAATAATATATAAGCATGTTGGATGACTCATATAGGGTTTAAACTTGTTGAGAAAAAAATTATTCTTCAAATTTTAAAGACCAAATAAACTAATTCATTCATGTTTACAAATTAAGGTTGTTTTCTTTTACCCAAAAAAAAAAAAGTTGATAATTTCATATCCAGACTTCATTAATTTTTTTGCTTTTGTAGTGTTTAACAAACTCGGTTCCAACTAATTAGTTCTAACTTAAACAATGAAAGCTCCTATATGTAACAGTGGAAAATAAAAGTACGCTACAGTGTAAAACTTTCATACGCTACAGTATTTTTAAAATTAACTTTCAATTCCAACTTACTTCCCAAATACCCTATCTTTCCACGGAGAAGACGACGACGAAGACAACGACTAGGCAACTCTTGGTCTATAGTTGGTAACACTCCTCCCTCCACATGGATCTCTATTTTCAGCAAGACAGTGACCTGAGAACGCTTCTAGTATCTCTACTTAGTGACCCCAATACTCTGTTCATTATTGGCAACAGTTTGTTTTATTTTGATTCTGCTTGTGCTTGTTGATCATCCATTCTGTTTGTTACCCAAGAGATAAGGCAAAGAGGGAACTTTCCTTTTTCTTACAAGGAAAAAAAATTAAATGAGAATTTTACAAGTTTCTTTGATAGTTTTGGAGGCATCACCAAGCTAGGTGTGATGACAGATCAGGAAGGACATGCATATTGGCTTTTCTGTTTAGCTAACAATACATGAAAATGGGTCTAATAAATGATTATATGATTCGTGGCATTATTTATTAAATTGCAGGATTTTCGGTATTAGATTACACATATATGCATCGTTATATGGCAGATAAGTTTCTTACCTAAATTCGGAGGGATGGACATTGGCCAACTAACAAAAGTTTTGGTATTTTTTTGTATTCCCAAATATTGGCCAAATATGCTGTTTTGTTTTTTTTTTTTAAATAACCAAATATGCTTGATTACCCAGGATGGAAGAAAACAAAAAAAACAAAAAACAAAAAACTCCCAAGTTTTGCCCACAATAAGAAAAGGGGTTTTTGTTATAGAAAAAATATGAAAAGGGAGTTACCTCATTGTCATTAATGTACTAATTTAGTACAGGAGTTTGCCCTCTGTGGGAGAGATTTTCCTGTAAAGAAGATGACCACTAAAAGTATTTGATATCATTATTTATGAATTTGAAGTTTGGATTGTAAAATAAAACAATATATTCATAAACCTTGAATGATATTTGATTATTTTAAAATTTCAAATGTCAAAACTGTAAAATACAACTATGAACTTGGGAATTGATAGAATGCAGTGACGGAGGAGGCAATGTAATACGAGGGAGGCTCATTTTTGTTTCCTATTTGTGTGTGTGTATATATATATATATTAATACACAGAAGCACCCTCTGAACAGTTGAATATACATAATAGGTGACAATATTTTTGTTTTGAAAAATAAAATTTTTTTAAGAATTATGTTAAAGAGTGTTTTTAAAATTTTTACCTTGAAAAATCTGCGAAAATATTTTTAAAAATTTTGAAAATAAAAACAAACAAAGCCATTATAATCATTGTTTTCTTAATGTTAGTTCCTTTGACAAAAAATTTTAGCTTCATCACTAGTAGAATAGATATCAATGTCGTGAGTTAGACACTAGAGATAATATTTTTATATATATTGGGTGACTTCATCTTTGCACAAGATTGAACCTGCCTCCTACTCCAGAAACCCCATCCAACCATTGGCTAACCCTAGTGGTGTAAAATGCATTTACTAAAATGGTGTTTGAAATGGTAGTAAAAACCGTTGATTAAAACCACTTTTATTATAGCATGTGAGAGCTTTACACCGTAGCAATATTTTTTATTATTATTGTGGTATGTGAAAACTTTACATTATTTATAACTAAGTTTGTGATGAAAATCAACCAAACAGCCAGGAAAGTAAGTAAATTTTTTTAATTTTATTTTAGCTGACAACAGCCAGTAAATACTGTAACAACGTCCAACATTTCCTAAAAACCTTTGCATAAAAGTCCAAACGAAAAGAGAGAAAAAAATATGAAGGAAGTAATAACAAAGAAGAGCCATGTCGGCTCCCACACGGGGTTGTTTTTTAACATCTTGCACCGCTGAATATCACTGTCTAATGACTTTTGTGCAAACCAAATGGCTAAATAAAAAGATTAAAAAAATCCCATTGTTATTGTACATTTCTATGTGGTAACTAACACTGCAGGCTACAAAAAATATTTTTTATTTAATTTTCCATTAATCTCCCTTTTTTTTAATTTCTTTATTCGGTGGATAACGAGACATCACACACACAAGACACATGGGCCATGAGTGTCAAACAGACTTGTTCCATGCATATTATTATGCAAAACTTGCCAATTACAACATTAAGCAAAGCTAAGCGGAAAGAGTATGGAATCCACAAGTACTTATCAGATCTGATTAACGAACAGGCTAAGTGATACCAACATTCCACCACACACACCCACCACCACCAGCATCAACGTCTTTCCTTTCCCTTTGACAGTCACATAAATAATTTTGATTTCCTCCTCAAGTTTTTGACCACTTTTATGGAAGGGAAACAAGAAGTTAGGTCTGCTTTCTTCTCTCTTCTCTTTAATTCCTCTTCACATGACTGACTGATCCTATCTCATTTCTTGCACTTACTCCCCTTCTTCTGCTCATTTTTTCTTACTATATAAACTTCCATTTTCCAGAACAGAACACCAACCAGGAAAAAACCCGCCTTTAACTTCTCTCTCTCTCTCTCCATCCATCCATCTCTAACAAAGAGACATTCTTGGATGCAATCTTGCTTATGGGTATGTGGAACTATTGAGCTTCATTGAGGGGTTTTTGGCATTTTGTGTATGGTTTCCGTTTTTAGATTATTATTTGGCATTCTTTCCCAAAAGGGGATCTGGTAGTTACAAGGAAAAAAAATTACAAAAATTTGTTGTATATCTGCTCCTGGGTATTGCTGATTTTAACAGCTCTTTGAAATACAGCCTAAAGGGTATCCGAAACTGTTTCCAAGGTTTTTTTTTTTTTTTTCTTTTTTCTAAACCAATAGAGCTTCATGTCTAGGAAGAAAATGGTGGCTGGGAATGGGCTGTTTTACCCACTTCTTGGATTCGCCTCATGTATGGCCTTCATCTACTTGTCATTCGGTGATGTGAAGGTCAACCTGAGTTTAAATAAGGGACCGGAAATGGAATTTGTGCAGAGGAATGGGACCAAATTCACGGTGGATGGAAATCCTTTTTACATTAATGGGTGGAATTCTTACTGGCTGATGGACCACGCCGTTGATTATTACAGCAGAACTCGGGTCGGGGCAATGCTTCAAGCCGGATCCAAAATGGGTCTAACCGTTTGTCGGACTTGGGCCTTTAATGATGGCACCTACAATGCCCTCCAGGTTTCCCCTGGTGTCTTCAACGAGCGAGTTTTCCAGGTATTTGGGCACTTCATATCATATGTTTGTTTTGGTCCTATTTTTGTGTAAATGGATGATCTGCTTCTGAATTTTGTTTAAATTGGTTTCATTAGCTCATAAACGAAGAAATTTTGTGGCTTTTCTGTTTTGTTTTTCGTGGATTCTGAGATAATCATGGTCTATTAGAGTGGCTAAAGTATTTTGGAGTCACTGTCTAACAAGGCAAATGATGCAAATGGCCATTAGTGGCACTAAATACATGTTCTTTTTCAGACTTTCTTGATCTTAATATGAAGTCAGTATTGTATTTTTCATTCTTTGTTCTCATTAATAACAATTTGGAAGTGTGATTTTGGAGTTCTATTGTTTTTAATGCTTGCTTGCAAGTTAAAACATGATCTAGAGAGGAGGGCCACTGCCCGAATTAGTAACTAGGTTTCTCATGTTCTACATGTTTAGAGAATTTACTGCAGTCTAAACCGAGTTGATTGGTTGGCAGGGATTGGATTATGTCATTGCGGAAGCGAGACGGCATGGTATCAGGCTGCTTCTTAGCTTAGTAAATAACTTGCAAGCATATGGTGGGAAGACTCAGTATGTCAAGTGGGCATGGGAAGAAGGCCTTGCTTTAAGCGCTTCCAATGATTCCTTCTTCTTTGATCCATCTATCCGAGATTATTTCAAGAATTACGCCAAGGTAGTTATAGTTACAACTCTACAGATTTAAATAAAAATATCTATACAAGTTATCTTTGAAGCCATTTTTGAGACATCATTGATCAAAATCTGAACTGACTATGAATATTCCTGAATAAGTTTCAAATGGTTTTTAGCATATGATTGGTACATCTGAATTTCGTTCAAAAGAGGAAAACCTGTATATTTCCTTCGTGCACCATTCAGTTAAATCTAATTGTTTGGATTAGTCATATGACACCTAGACTCGTCGTTATACCTGATGTTTTCATGTAAACTTTTTATGCATGCCGTACACAATGCATGTACTAGAACTCTCAAGTCTTGCCCAGGTTAATCTTGTAGAACAAGTGCCAAAATCTGTTGAAATGTAAGCAATTTGATTGTGTAGCAAAATTGGGGCCATAAGGAATAAGAAACTCCTTAACCTGCTAAACTAATCCTAATTACAACAGAAATTGGTGTCTCTATAATGATAAGTAAACAAGAAAAGTGGTTGAAGTAGATACATTTTCCCCACTCTCTTTTCCGCTTTTCTTACAAGATATGAAATACAATGCATGGTCGGTAGTTAGCAACGAAACTCCTTGATAAATTGACTAGAGACTATGGGGTAGTAGCAACTAGCAACTGGCAAATTCAACATTTAGGTTAGTCACTGTAGTTTATTCCTTGAAACTGTTGGAATCCGATGAAGAGACACATTACCAAGAGCTACTTGACGAGCATGTAATATTGCTCTTCATGTTGGATTAACTTAGATAAAACAATAATTGTTTTTATTCATGCAGTTCCTTTTAGAATCTACAAGTTTTCCCCTCTTTGAAAAGACCAGAATCTAGAAGTTGTAACTTAAGTTTGTACAAAATATTCTGTGGCAGTAAAAGTGCATCTCAATAATATTTATGGAAAATATTTTTAGGTGCTGCAATAATTTAAAGTCGTTAATTACTCTTTTTATCTTATTTTATTTATTTTTTTTCTTCAGACTATCCTGACAAGAAAGAATACCATAACTGGCGTCAAATACAAAGATGATCCTACCATTTTGGGATGGGAGTTGATCAACGAACCTCGTTGCATCACAGATGCTTCAGGCGACACTCTTCAAGTATGTTATGAATGCTTGTACTAGCTATCTTACAAGTGTTAACTAACAGAAGAATAAGAAATGGAAACATTCCTATAATTAAAGTTTCTTAAAAAGTTAAAAATATGACTTCTCAATGCGTTTAATGATATCTAGTTTAGTAATTAAACTTCCATGCGGTACACTTATAATATCCGTTTCCTGCTCTGACCAACACAAAACCTATGAACTTTACTTTTCTTGATGAATTTAACGTGTAAGCTGGGAGAATTTGCATTAAATGGCTGTGGCTAGTTTCAAGAACTCCTATGTCGTATGAGGAAGTACCAGTTTTTGGTTATTGTGGCTTTCCTTCTGAAAATACTACAACTTTAGCTGAATTCAAGTCTCTATAATCAAGACGAAGCTCAATTCCTGAGTGGAATCCTTTATATCTTACTTCTGTTCCGCATTTGTTCCTTTCCCTGTTGTGTTTTCTTGCCCAATAAGTTATTTGTTCTAACAACATAGTATTTTCTTTGTTAGTCACATGATCATTTGTTATCTTAAGTAGGGCTAAGGTATTAAAAGAAGGAAAAAGAAAAAAGAAAACATCACAGTAGAAAGATTACTGCTTGTGGCTATTGATTGATGTCTGAGTATTAATTGATTGTATTGCAACTGTAGGATTGGCTAGAAGAAATGTCTGCTTTTGTGAAATCAATAGACAAGCGTCATCTACTGACAATTGGTCTAGAAGGATTTTATGGTCCAAAAAGCCCAAAAAGGTTGACTGTAAACCCTGAAGAGTGGGCTTCCCGTCTTGGAGCGGATTTTATCCGGAACTCCCAGATTCCAAACATTGACTTTGCGTCAGTTCACATATATCCCGATCATTGGTAAGCCTTCCCCGGAAGATTGTCAAGGATTTTATCATCTTACCAAGCCAGTGCTATATATTTTCTTGAGAATTCATGGATTTATTTCACCTTTTCCACTTTGGTAGGTTTCATGGTTTAGCATTTGAAGACAACGTTAAATATCTCTCCAAGTGGATGTTGTCTCACATTGAAGATGGTGACAAAGAGCTAATGAAGCCTGTCATGTTCACCGAATTTGGATTGTCAAACCTCAACAAGGACTTTGAACCATCACAGCGAGATAGGTATTACAAAACTATTTACGACATAATTTACAAATCTGCAAAGAAAGGCGGGGCAGGGGCCGGCGCTTTCATCTGGCAGTTTCTGGTAGAAGGAATGGAAGAGTATAATGACGATTTTGGAATGGTCCCATGGGAAAACCCTTCAATATATTCATTGGTAGTGAGACAATCATGCAGGTTGGCTAGACTCCAAGGAGCGACTCAACAACAGGGAAGTTTGAAAGCCTTGTGTATGCAAAGACCGTGATTTTCTGACCCCGTTATGAAAACCAAAAAAGGAAGTAAATTTTTTTATCTGGTTATATGGTTCATTGATATGGCTTTTTATGGTGCTGATAGTTCACTCGTTTTGTTTGATATTCTACTCACTAGTACACAATATGCACTTTAAGAATAAATGAAGTAGACAAGTACATAGTCCTGTATTGCTAGCAATAATGTAGGAAAACGTAATAATGTTATGAATTGTAAATGTTGCTTGCCCTTTAAAAAAACTACAGCAAAAAGGTCACTTTGGAGAATCCCTTCTGCTTGTAAAAAGATCTAAAGTAAATATATAAATTGTTTGCGAGAGTACTTTTAAAGCCTTGTCTAAGTCACTATCATGATTAAGCTGTGTTGGTCAAACAATTGGCAAAGCGTTTGTCATAGATCAGAAAACCCACATGGAAGTGAATCTTTCTTCTTTTGCTATTGGGTAGCGACATGGTGAATGTTTTTTCAAATTTTGCCCATATAACATATGGAAAGGCCAAATAAAAAATACATAATTAACAAAGTCCCACTTAATCAATCAATTTGTAAAATTAGGCTCGTGCTAAAATCAAACAATTGAGTTATGATATGTGGGACTTGGCCCCCCTCAATTTGGGAACTTTCATGTCAAGTCATTCTATCATGCGAATCTTCAGCAAATTAATCTGTACTTATTTCCCCGTTAAAACTCATACAGGACCTCCAAATCACCAAATTAATGATATAAAAAAGATTTTTCTAAGCTACAGCAGGACAGTAAAGTGAAGAAGGCAAATTGGCACAAATTCACATGTCCTTTGATCCGATCCCTCAAATCTCCCGCACAGCTCTCTCACTCATGGAGTAAATATGAATTGAAATTATAAACACAAAATGAGAAACTCAGAAACAAATCTGTTTTTATGTCGTAGACACGAGAGAACGTTTAGCAACATTGTTTGAAAATTTCTGTATATAACTCTCCTATCAGATAATATATAAGATAATATAAAGCAAAAATAAACTCCAATATAAAAGAATGATAAAAACCAATGATAAAAATCACTTTTATTATAACATGTAAAATCTTTACACTATAGTAATTTTTTTAATAATTACTGTAGCTTGTAAGAGTTTTATATTGTTTATGATTAAATTTGTAGTGAAAATCGTGTGATGAAACAATATGAAAATTTTTACAGTAAAATCATTTTAAAATCATTCTAGCTATAATATCAAACGCACACAAAGATAGGAGAAAAAAAAGGTAAAAGCACTTTGCATTTGCTGTAGTGCCACCGATTTGCACAAATAAGCATGATTATCTTCAATTTTATAATCAATAACAAACAGCTTAGATTTAGGGATCTGGAAAAAAAAAAAAAAAAAAAAACCCTCTATTTCCCAATATAGATACTAAAACCCTAGTTTCAACACAGATCACAACACTTTACTGGCGCTTCGCCAATCTCGGCGAAGTCCTGACCCTCGCTGGAGGAGATTCGCTCCCTCTGGCAGCTTCTGTTCCGTTGTTTCCAGATCCCTTAGACTTCTTGCCCTTGGAATTCATCTTATTTACCTCCTCAACCACACTCATCACAGTCTCAACAGCTTCGTTGTCCTCCAAAATCTGACGCCGAGTCCTTGACCCGCTGCCTAAACCCTGGGACGGACTCCGATCGGCCTTCTCATTCTCCGGCGCCACCCGATCGAAATCGTCCCCAAGCTTCTTCACCAGCCGCCTCCTCCGAACCCTCAAACTCCTGATCTTCTCGTTTTCCTCTTCCGCGTCGTCGTTCTCCTCATCCTCGTCGAGCAAATCTATGAATCTCCTCCTCTTCATTGCGATCGGAGCCGGAGGAGGCGAATCATCGTCTGAGTCAACCGTCTTACGTTTAGATCCGACATGATCCGATCCGTTTGATGAACATCCTTCGAATAGTTTGCCGTCCTTGTTCTTCTTCTTCGCGAGCTTCTCGCGCTGGACGCGGAGCTTGCTGACGCTGCCTTCAATGCGGCCTTGGAGGCGGAGCCGCTTGAAGCTGAGGCCGCCCATGGACCAGTGAGCCTCGTTGGCCCATGAAAGGAGCGGGTCAAGGACCGTAGTGGGCGGGTCGACACGCTCGTCGTTGAACTTGACGTCGGTGTAGATCCGGGGTCGGGGGAGGCTGGTGCCGTAGAACTTGCCCGGGCCTAGAGAAACCACCATTTTTCCCGCGAAAGAAGAAGGTTTAGGGCTAGGGATTTGGCAATTTTCTTTGAGGAATTTTGTCGAACAGATCTGGGAATTTTGTGGGAGAGGGTGGAAATGAGGAGGATTATATAGAAGTTGGATTCTCGCGCGGTTGGATTGGCGGGAAGTTTGTGGCCCCCTTTGGGAGTTTGGCGCCCGAAGAATTGAAGTGAGCGGAATCCATCTTTTTTTTTTTTTCAGGTGGAATTCTGATTGGGCAGTGGCTCTTTACAAGAATGCCTTGGATTGTTTCGGGCTTTTTTTCACCGTACCCCTTCAACTTAACGCTTTTTGCAAATTAGTTCTTGAACTAAAAATTTTTAAGCTCCTCAAACTTACAAATTTGTTGATCGTTAGTCTTTTTGCTCAAAATCCATTACATTTTAAACGCAAAAATTCATGTGTGACCCATCTCCTAAGGGCATTGGTAGTCTTTTTATCAGCAAACAATATTAAGGGATTTCTTTACAACTTGTTTGACACACCGTATTATCTTATATTATATTGTATTTTTTATATATAATACAATACAATATAATATAATGTGCTCAACATACCATTAAAGTTTTCAATCAACATACCATTAGAGTTTTCAAAAGCCCAGATTCATCAATCCTAAAAATAAATAGAGGGAACAAATCCAGGTTCATCAACAAATCAGTTTCTTCCTTGAAATACAATACTTTTAACATCTCGAGTCTAACGATCCAATGCAATAGGCAAATCTTCAACAATTAATTACGATTTCCATAACAATATACCCACTCCAGAATTATTGCTTTCAATAGGAACAAGATCCATGTAACCACACAACCTTCTAGAAAAACCACAACCCATTACGAACGAGGAAACCAGTACCGGCAGATTTCAGAACAACCAGTCAAATCTCGTTAGGTGTGGCGCAATAGGAGTTGTCATCACAAGGGCCGAGTGGAGCTTGGCAGATCCGCTGTCCAGATCTCGCCGTCGGAGTCTCCTTCCCTGCCAAATCATGTCATCGCAGCATCCTTCTCTACTGGGCATCTTCGTGGTTGAAGTATCTATAAATAAACATTAAGCTCTCCTCTTTCAAAAACCCATTTTCTTTGGAGAAAGATGACACAAGAACATCTATGTATATTTGACAAAAGAAAAGGACCCATTAATGTTCACAAATCAAAATACAAAACATGTTAATCGTCCATTGCCTTCTTTCTTTCTTTCTTTAAGAGGGGGTTTGATGTTTCTGGACTTGAGCAACGCCAATGATACAGTTTTCTCAACTTTTTTTCTTCAATATGATTTTTTTGATGAAAAGATCATCAATGCCCTTGATACATGGGTCAGGTGCGAACCACATGCAAAAACCGTTTAAAATTTAACAGATTTGAGCAAAAGGACCAACAATGCAACGTATTTTTAAGTTTGAGGAGCCAATTGCAAAATTTTTAACTTAAGGACTAATCTGTCAAACACTTAAAATTCAAAGGGGTCTAGTGCAAAAAAGCCACTTGTAGGCTTATAGTATTTTTTTTTAGAATTTCAATAATAAGAAATATAGTGTAAATTAAAATGAAATTTTATCAATAAATGCAATCAATTTAAAATAACTTTAATAATAATAACAATGATGATATCAACTAATTTAACAAGATAAAACAGTAATTATAACAATTCTAAGGTTTAAAGGTTTCGTTTTGGCAATTAGCTTTAACATATTTTAGTTTTTCTAATTATTTATTAATTAGTTTAAAAATACATTATATCATCCTATGTTTGACAATAAATCAAGTATTATCAAGCATTTATTGTGTCATTTCTTGTATATAATATAACAAAAATTTAACTTAATAAACAAGCAGAATTTCAGCATTACTCAACTAAAATAACAGACAAAATAATAAGTTAAGTATTTACCAAGTCATTCTTTGTCTATGGCTAATCAAGGTCCTCCCAAGCATTATCCGTGCCAGTCTATATCGTCGAAAAATTAAAATCAAAATTTTGGCAAAGCTCTAGCTAAGAAAATACTAAAATTCTAAGTTTTCTAAAAAATCATTTAACATTGTGACTGCTTAGAAAACTAAGTAAGACTAAAAATATTTACGGTAATTTTGTTAAAATTTTCACCTCTTACCTTAGCTAAAAGGAGAAATTAAAAGGATAAAAATACTAGAAATATTATTAAGCATAATTTTTACAATACAAACTGAGAAATATTTTTCAAAAACTTAAACTAAAAACTATTAAAAACTAAAAAACTATTTAAAATTCTAATGACTTTTTTTTATCTATAAAGGGGGTGATGAATACGGGACTCCTCCTTTTATAGACTCCTAAAATTACTATTAACAGAATTTTTAATAATTTTTATACACTATTCGTCTTGACTTTAACTTTACAATTTGCTAAATTGTGATTTATTGTAATTTTTTCTTCCTTTTTCTTTCGTTCTCAGCCCTTCGGTATCTAGAATTTTTGACATTATCTAATATGTCGCTTCTCAGAGCATCTCCTTGCACTCGCTTTCCTGGTCGAAGATCGTGTGGACCCGAGCTGAAAAGACGGCCAAGATTTGAGGCTTAAAGCAAAGGCCAAATGGAGTTGATCCTAAACATTTAATTAGTCTAAGTAAGCAGATCGCACGGCCTAGAGGATGCACACACGTGAAACAGACCGTGGTAGATTCGAAGCACCTCAAGATTCTCCTATGTAGGTGGGCCCTCCCTGTCTAGAGGCGCTATCAATTGCTAACGCGTGGTACAGATGTAACGGCTAAGGATGCTTTGGCGGCTGATCGGATGCTCCTAGTGATGCCATGTGTCCAACTTTTTTTATAAATCAAATTTTTATTTGTTTCTTGATCATTTGTTGTGCAATTTTTCTCGTTTTGCTCCTTTTTTCATTAGATTTTAAATCTAAAGATAGGAAATTAAAGCAAAACTAATTATTTTACAAACATAACATTTACAATAATGTTGAAAATATTTATTTTTCGTTAAAATTGATAAAAACACACTAAACATATTTACTAACTTCTCAAATTCTAGCCCCTTTCGGTTCAACACAGATATAATTTTTAATACTCAAAAATATTTTTAGAAATTATTAAAAATATTATAGAATTTATTTACAAATTTAAAACACACTTAAAAATACATTAAAACTCAAAATAAGATTACCACATAATTTTAATTAATTTCAAGCTAAACTAATATTTTACATATGAAAATGATTTTCAAAAGTACTAAAAGTATTATTAGACACAAAAACATATTAAAACTTATAATTAAACATATTTTTATACTAAGATACTAAAATACTGTTTAACAGTTAATTGCTTTAATTAAGGAGTTTAACGATAAATATTAATGAAAAATTATTGATTTTAGCTTTAAAAATTGTGCATTTTCTATGTCTCATTAGTACAGTTAAATCCCAAGAAAAGTAAGACAAAAATAATAATAAGATATTCATAAGTAAGCATAAATAGACTCACACATCATGACATTGCTTGTATCCCTTTTAAGAAATGTTTTTTTTTTAAGAAACATTTTATGAAAAACATTTTACGAGAAATATTTTATAAGAAATGTTTCAAGAAAGATATTTTACAATAAGAGTTTTAAGATGAGTTTTTTATGAGTAAAGTTTAATGTTTTTTGAGACATGTTTGAACTTACTGAGCAAAAACTTATTACAAGTTCCTTCATGCTGTAGGTAGTCCTACAAGAGACCAATATGACTGACTGATGAGCTAGGTGTTGTAGTGAGATAGATGTGATGGTTAGGCTATGGATGCCACTATAGTTATTTTCTATTGTTTTCAAGAACTTTGTAATTATTAAAAGATACGTACATGTTTTGAAATGATATTTCCAATTATATTGCAAAGTTTTAAGTATGTTTTTAAGAAAAAAAATTTACTCAGCATTTTTCTTACAAGTAAGATTGAGATTAAGAAATCAAGTATAAGTGTAACACCTAAGTTTTCAATTTATTGGCAAATAGAGAGTCTAACGTTATAATTAACAACAATGATATTATTACTAATGTGCTACTTAGTGATGTTACAGGTGACAGCGACAAGGGATTCGATGTGTTAGGAAAAAGGTTTACGTCAATTATGTGGAGATTATAATTATTTATGATATAATAATGTGATGATGTATTTTGTTTTATTAATTGAATAGAGTATAATAAGAAGAAATTAATTAATTGAGTTGTTTTTATTTAATATATATATATATATAAAAGAATATATATGTTAGATCGCATATAAAATAAATTAGTTGTACTTATATGTGCATGTAATGTAGACATTTAATTTATGAAGGCCTTAGGCCAAAAGTTAGGCTTTGCAGCAAGTCTTTGGCAAGTAGAAGTAGGAAAGGAAAAAAAAGAATTACACGTAGGGTTTCATAAATAGTCCACATAAAATCTATATAAAGACGTCTTGTTAGTAATCTTAGACTCATGCTTTATTCCTTCTTCATTGATTGGCTTCATGCTTGGTTTTCTTTGGCTTTATCAAGATTTCTAATCTCCCTAATTTTATTCATCTTGGTAAGTATGTCAATCATTTAACATATTTGTTTGATGTTTTGGTATATTATGTTAGCATTAGAATTATTATTATCTTCACATGGATTTTTTTATTATATGTATTTCATGTCAATTGGTGATTGAAAAGCGTTGATGATTTGGTTGTTTTGATTAACCTCTAATTAAACCCTAGATTGAAGATATCATAGATTTTTATATTTTTGTCATGTAGATGAAACACCCGTTATTTTAACGGGTATGATTTTTTTAAAAACATATAAATAAAATATCACTTTAGTATTTTTATCAAGTCTCCGTAGTAAATATTTAAAACCTACATATCACTCATCACTTCTACCAACCTTGTCTTGCCACATTAATGCTCAATTAAGTAGCCTCCTTCTCATTTCGAGATATAGAATTAATTCACCTTAACTACTTAGAGACATAAAATTAATTCACCTCAACTACTAGGAGATATTGATATATTTTCTCAAACACCTTTTTAATGCTTCCTTCATCTTCTTCCACAACTTGCCCCATTTGCCCCCTCAATTATATTGGCATTATTTGCTAAAAGTCTCCATGGGAGACGTGATAATATTTTCTTTTAATGCTCATTTGTTTCTTCCTACAACTTTCTCTATAAATCTACAATTATCTCCTGCTCCTCAATTATTTTGATGCCTATTTATTCAACCATCACCACTTTCTTCTCTAGTTTCTCATTCGCTTCTTTCTCACTTCAATTTCTAACTGAAGACACAAGGCATAAAGCTCTTTTTGTAGCCAAGTAACTATAATTTCTAGCCATATTTGAAGCCGCTTTGGAGTCAATTCAAGCTTGATTTTTAACCTGAACTTTGGTGTTTTTCAAAGAAGTTTTGAGATAGGTTTTCTTTAATTCAAACTTGGCTTTAGTATGTATTTTCTCCATATTTAATGCATGTTTTTCTCATTATTTACAAGAAAGGCTAGAGATATGGTTTGATGATGATTTTCATATAAAACTCATGAGAATATATTTATTATAATTATATAATGCATGCTGCCTATTTTGGAACGGTTTTGAAATTTTGAATAAGAATAATATGCTTTGGGTTTAAGAAAAACTTAATATTCTATAAACCTTGTATTATCTCTATGGGCAGTAGCTCTTTCTTGAAATTATGGGATTAGATGAAAATGAATTTTGTAAATTGGTTTACATATTTTAAAAGTAGACATTCTAAGATTTCCAACGAGCTATCATGAGCCTAAATCGAAGTTATATTTTATTTTTTTTATGAAATTTTCAATTCTCGGGTTGGAAACTAGTAAACCTACCAGTGGCAATATACCACCTGTCTACCTTAAGTAAACCACCCAATAACCCATGTGCTAATTGTAGATAGTGAACCCAACTTTACTCACCTTCTAATCCCTGAATGTCTTGCAACCTTTCTAAAACCATCCTAAGTGATTTATGAATCTTATTAGAGATTAATATATATAGATTTATACTTAATTCATTTATGGATGTGGTTATATGTTATGCTTTAGTTTTAATTGTCCTTATGCACACCTTAGGATCAAGGGTGTGTGGAGCTTACGTTAATTAAATTTTCGACATTAAAAGATTGTTGATAAGCTTGAAAGGTAGGGATTCTATTAATCATCTTTTGTAAGGTTTTTATGGAATTAAAATTGATTGTTTTACCACAAAATATATGTATCTATGTTGAACTGCTATTATATGAGAATCACATATGAAACTATGACATGAACTCGCCTTGTATTGTTTAGTGAGGAACATAATGAATTAACATATGTTGTTCTAAATTGGGAAGCATGGTTAGGAAAATTGACTCTATAAATAATGATTGAATATTGAGAAATGGTGAGACGTGAAGAGGGCGGCGGTTACGTCATTGGGCACTAATACCCTAAAAGGTAAAATAGAGGGGAGGTGATGACGCTCCCTTGGGTCAAAAGTCTCAGAACGCACTGTGCAGGAATCGACTTAGTGAGGACTTAGGGCTTGATGTCCCCTCACCGGAATACCCTCGGAATGTTTGGAGGGTGGCCAAGCACGCTCATTTGGGTTTCGATAAGTGAAGTGTTACTTTATTTGATGTGGATACCTAGAATAATGATGAATTGTAATATTTATATATATGTATAAGTGTGAAACTTGGTAATGGTTAACTATCACTATGGTATCCACAAGATATGATCATAATAAACCTCATAATCTGGTATATGATGTAAATTAACTAACCACGCAGTTTTAATGTGGTAATGAATAAACCTTAAGGTGAGTAATGATTTTTCCTACTGGGCATGTCGATGCTCATCCCTATCATATTTACATCTCTCAGGTAGAACTCAGTATAATTTATCTGACGAGGAATAGGCAACAACACTGTTGATTTCGTGTTGGAAGATCTTTGTTTAATTGTAACTCGTCTAGATTATATAAGATTCGTATTTCTTTTGTGATGGCTATGTTAAGTTATTTGGGAATTATACTATGGTGATGATGACTGTGTTTTAAATATTTGGAGCTACACTAAAAACTATGGTTTGTATTTTAAATGTTTATTTTTATTTTTATTTTTGTTTAAAGACCCATGGGCACTGTTTAATATATTTAAATAATATTGAATCTAAGTTTATTTTTATTTATTCAATATTGCTAATCCCCACATAAGGGCGTTATAGTAGATCTTTATGAGTGTATTTTATTATCAATTAGCATCATGTTAATTATGTGTTTGCAATTTTAATTGAGGTTTTATTAGGTTATGAATTGGTATTAAATTTTTTTTTTATGCCTTACGCCTACTTTCATACAAACACCTAATAGCCGTCGTATTTCAATAATTTTTGATCCTTTATTTCTTTGTGTATATTTTTCTTATATTTTTGTCAAATACTAGACATCTTAAGCTTTCTTTTGGCTTTTGAATCGCTTAAATAGGATTTTCTTTCAATAGTTATGATTTTTCAAAATTGACTCTAAAAGCTGTATAGTTTTATACTGACCTAAAATTTAGATTGATTTTCGAGAACTTTTTCTTTATGTACATTATTGTCAAAATATGCATGTAATATATCAAATTCTTTCTTCTTGAGTCTAGTTTCTAATGCCCTAGATTTGGCTGATTTGAATTTAAGATGAAATTATTATGAATTTTTAAGTAAATAAAAGTCATTCTACCTACTTTTGGGAATTATGCCCTAGGTTCATAAATTATGATTTTGTGCTTCTTGATGTTATTACGTAATGAGGTAATGTGCAATGATAGTATGAGATGTTTATATATTGTTAATAGTATTATTAGTGACTTATGGTTAACATGAATAATTGGCATGAACTCTTCAAAGAAGCGATTACACCGAAGACTTGAGTTGTCGTGTCACATATCATTAAAGGTTGAGTAAGTCTAAAAGTCAAGTAAATACATCTTTCACCTGCAATATGATTGTTCAAAACTAAAAAGATTGATGTTGATGATATATTTTGAAGACGTTTTAAGATGAGGATTTTTAATAATGAGGAAATTGATGGAAAATGATAAAAGATGATGTTATTTTTATCTCATTATTATATTTGATGGAAACCTTTTTATGAAAACCTATATATATATATATATATATACATATATGTATTATCTATATTATTATTTTGATGTTTTAAAAAGGCATTGTATACTTGATGGATTGATGGTGATGATGGGGTTCGGTGAGCGGACCCACCGGTGAGTGGTGGCTTCATCTTTGTCACGGTTGGTTTAGGGGTCGTTTCTTTACTCTTTCCATAGTTAACGTGCTATGACGATGATGGTACAATATCATGGCCCTATTATATGATATTTTGAAGTATTACTATATATATTATTTTAAAAATATATTTATTTAATGATGAATTTATTTTTATTGAACATTGTTAATTGATGAAAATGTTTTGTGAGAGTTAAGGTATACTTACTAAGCATTATGCTTACTAGATGTTTCTCATATTATAGTTAAGAACAAGAGTTAGGTATAGGGATGGAGAAGCTCAGTGTGGGTGTATGTGTGGTGGTGGAAACGAAATATCGGAGTGACGCATCTTGAGTTAATGATGGTTTAAACTTTTATTCAATTATTTATTATTTTGCATATTTTAGTTTTTCAATTATTTTATAAGATTTTGCAAGTTAAAGATATTTTGTTAAGTTTAATGTTTTTGGTAATGTTGCAACTATGTTTTTATCTTTAGATGAAGTTATTTGATTTGATTAAGAAGTCTTGTTTAAAAAAAATAACATATTTCATATTACTTTGATTATTTAAATTCTATAAAAATTATGTT
Source organism: Artocarpus hirsutus (assembly GCA_946598075.1). Lineage (NCBI taxonomy): Eukaryota > Viridiplantae > Streptophyta > Magnoliopsida > Rosales > Moraceae > Artocarpus > Artocarpus hirsutus. The sequence continues at coordinate 30,967 of CAMOHE010051675.1, forward strand.
TTACCATAAATACTAGATGTTATGAGACGGTAACTGTGACATACTGTAAGGGAGCGTTATAATAAACGAGTTAACTAACGACTCGAAAAGCCAGTTCATTACATTAGAAAACAATACAATTTTATTCTTGTTTTTTAATAATGCATAGTTTTTTATTTTAGAGTTTTACTTACCAGATTAATTTTGTAAATATATGATTGTCATTTAAAAATACTTTAAACCAGACTGGACAATAGTCCGTTTCTCACATATGAGTGGCCCCACCATAAAAATGTGTGTGAAAAGGCTACATTCCAGTCGGGTTATATATCATTGCTTTTCTTATTCATTATGCTTTTGCTTTTTTCTCTTTGGCTTGCATATTTCTCATACACTTACACTGTGTTTGGTAGGACGAAGAGTTGGAGGGAGGGAGATGAGTGGAGGGAAAATGGTGGAAGGAGAGGGTGAACTACTGTTTGGTAGAAGGGAGAAGAGGAGAGAGAGGAGATATGGAAAAAGAGTCTTTCCCTTAAGGCGCTCCAATTTCAATACCTCAATTAATGAAAGGATCCAAACAATCTTTCTACTTTATGCTAAAAAAGACTATTTTACCCTCTAATTAAATTATAAATAAATAATATAAATGTACAATATTGTAATTTTATAAATAATCATCATCCATTTTTTTAACTCTTCCTCCATCCTACCAAACGATATAAAGAACTACTATAATCCTCTTAATCTTTTAACTCTTTATACCTTTAGCTTTCTCTATCCTTCTTACTCTTCATCCATTATACCAAATAAAACATTGGTATTTTTTATTAATAATTATGTCATATCTTCATAGTAATTGATTATTTTAGAGTTTATTTTAAAAAAAGTGTTAAAATAATTACAAGTACAAAACATTCGTATTTTCATCAATATCTTTGTAAAATATATAGGATAATATTTTCACCGATCTCAATATATTTATTTTTATGTTTGTTTGAAACCTTAAAAAATAAAATTTTTCCTTAGTAGCCAATGAAGTTTTTTTTTATTGGCATCAAAATTGTCATCTTTTATTAGTTTGGTAAGAATATCAAAGCATTAGTCCGTAAAAAAAATCCTTAAAAAAATCCACTTATTAACCGAAAAAATCCTTAAAGAAAAAAAAAGGAAGAAGGAGAAGAAAGAAATTCTCCACCCTCCTTATTACGTGTTTGACTTCCTACATTTTGAAGATTCAGTTTCAAAATAAAAGTGTGTTTAGAAACGCATATATAATAATAAGTTGAAACTAAAATAATATAAAAATGAGAGTTTTATGAAGCAACTTAGGTCTAAAGTCTGGTTATTTTCATTTTTATACTTTATATTTGAGGTTATTATAACTTTATATCTTGTATTTTAAACTTCAACACTATTATACCTTCACATTTTAAAATCATTTTAAATTTTTATATTTTTCATATCAAAGTTTGATTATGACTGTATAAAATACTTAAACGTCCTTTATATTTGAAAATTTTAATTATTTTAATGCATTTTTTTAGTTTTTTTAAAGGTGTTTAGGTTTTTTGTGATTAGGATTAAGTGTTGACCGAACAAAATGTAAAAAGTTAATATAAATTTAGAATAAAGGTATAAAAGTGATAAAATTAAAAACATAAGGTATGATTTTTCAATAACATTCAAATATAAGGTATGATTTTTCAATAACATTCAAATATAAGGTATAAAAATTAAAATACCCCTTTCCAAGTCATTACCATCTGGTCTTCTGCTTCTTGGGCAAAATTGAAAAATTATGTCCAAGAAAAAAAGATTCCTCCCTCTGGTGTCACCTATATAGTGTGTGTACGATCATTCCCTTTTTTATAGAGTGTGCACTCTGTAGAGTAGGTACTCACACGCAATCTCTTTCTACCGTCTTCGCTTTGCCCTGCCTCTCTCTCTTTGTGTCTCTAAAGAATTGTGATCGCCATGGACAAGGATTGCGATTCTGGGGAGCCCACTCCATCTTTTGCCTGTAACAAGATGAAGCAGGTTTTTGACCCTTTTCTTTGAAATTTCATTTTCATTTATTATGTGCTCGAAAAATTAATTATTTCGATATGGGTTTCCTTGGGTATTTTGATCTTGTTCTTCTTTTGCTGATTTCTTAATTTTGGTCTGTCTTTGCGGGTTTGATCCACGAATGTTTGGTTCTTTCATGGGTTCTTGTGAAATTTTTTTGGGTGATTAATTTAATTGGTTTATAGTTATTTCATTGTTTTTTTATTTCTTATGTATATATATATTGATACATATTTTTTGTATGATAGGTAAAGTTTTCCGTTTTCTTTGCAAAATTATATATATATCGCTGCCATTTTTTTTTCTAATGGGTTGTACAGAAAGATTTTTGTTTACATTCCATAAAACTGGGTGCATCACAAATTCCATGTATCTAGTGTCGAGAATGTTGTTTGATACACTATATACTTTAGTTTTCTATAACCGTTTTGATATTCCATACTTTGATTTCTATGTTTTCTTTGATCAATATTGTCGATTTTATTTTTCAGTTTTAACCAATTTCATTTCTTTTTCGCACTTTTTTTTCATTTATTTTGTGTGTCACGTAGTGTCTACTTATGTTAGAAATACCTATTATAACTCAAAAATATTATGCTTTATTTTTTTTGATTCTCTTTCTTTACTCTGTTTTTGAGTCGTTTATAGTTGTAACTTGAACAAGTCTTTCTTGACACAGATTGCTTCGGTTAGTCATCACAGGCATTCTTCGAGCATGGTGGGATCTACTGATGGTGCTGATCCCCTCAAGAGTACTAGTACGTCTGATTCAATGGAATTGATGAATATGGATGGTTCTAGTCATGATTTGTCATACCACGATGGTGGGGACCATGATGACGATGATAATGATGCAGAAGATCTAGATTATTATTCTGATTACGTTGATCAAGAAGATTATGATGATTGTGAGGATGTTTCATACATTGATGAATGCTTGCAATTGCAAGCTAAACTTGACAGTGTGAATTTGTCTGCTGGCGTGGAAGCTTCGGTTCCCTGGTTGAGTGGTCCTTCTGGTAAAAGCATACCGGAAACAAAGGAAACAATAACTGTTTCAGAGGATCCTGAAACTGAAAACAGGGAAACTGCCACAAGCAGTTTAACAGCACATGCCGAGTTGAGTTCTAGTAATGAGGTAGAAGGAAACGATAATGATTCGCCGGTGGAGATATCTCAATTCAAGAAATTTGACGTGGTAGTTGATTTCACAGACCATCATTATGCTGAATGTGGATTTTCAGATACAAAGGTAAAATTAATCACTTATATGTTTTTGGCTGAACTAATCTAGCTGCATAAATGTACATACCGATCCATACCCACTTGGCAAAAACACAAGACACTCATGTAGACATAAATGGAGGTTATTCATATTCATTAGTTGAGGATCTTCCTCTTCGATAGGCTTGGAATTTGGAGGGAGAGGTTCTTGGATATGGATAGAACCTTCTGCTTGTGCATAGCTGTCTTCTCTGTTAGATTGAAACAAGAGGAGACTAGTTCTTAGGTGCAAGAGCTGGTTTATTTTTGTGTTTGGTTATTGTTGTATATTTATGGTAATAAGCTTGTTAATTTGTTCCTTGTGATGCAGCAGAATTAGGAAGGTAGTGTTTTACGGGCCTAATCTAGGTGGGGGATCCAAAAAACCCCACCTAAGAAAAACTCTTAAAGGGGAAAACCCTCAAAATGGAGAGAAAAATACTCAAACTTGTATTCAATAGTCAATATTCTAGTTTCCTTTACAATTAGCTAATGAGGGTATTTATAGTTCTCTAACAAAACGATAACAAGCACTCACTACAATAAACGACTAATTACACAAATGACGATAAATTAATAACAAAATAAAGCTAGAATGTAAAATTGACTGTTATAGTTATAATCTCCTTACATCACCTTGACAGCCATCCAACAACTGGACCAAAAAAATTCAGGAGGAATGGAAAATCTTGGAGAACAACTTACCGGGTGAGTTCCAATACCTTGTCATAGTGTATTTTCTTGTGATAGGTTACATGGTTTGCAATCCATATGAGTAGGGGACACGTTTCAATTAACTTGTTTGTTTTCTACCGGATCTACTGATTTGTGGTTGCTATACATGTTTTCTACTGGATCTACTGATTTGGCTGCTATACATTGTTGGAAGTGAAAACTGAAAATTTTAAGCATGCTTTTGGATGGCTAGAATTTGTTGTAAACTTAGCATGTTATGCCAATTTAGTTCCATCTCTATTCCTCATCAATTTCTTTTTTCTACAGATACGATATTTGTTAGAGCTTGTGAAGCGAGGATGGAACTTCTGAGGGCAGTTATTGTCGGACCGTCAGAAACTCCATACCATGATGGTCTTTTCGTGTTTGATTGTCTCTTTCCTGATAACTACCCCAACTCACCTCCGGTAAGTGTTTGGTAGTAAGACATTTACTGTAACTACACACACATACATGATGTATCGATATGGAATTGAAGCTGGAATTTTTTTTGTCAGTCTGTGTACTACTATTCTGGGGGTCTTCGACTAAACCCAAATCTGTATAACTGTGGCAAAGTATGTCTCAGCCTTTTGGGAACATGGAGCGGTAAGAATGATGAGAATTGGGTCCCAGGGAAGTCGACGATACTGCAAGTTTTGGTCTCCATACAAGCACTTATTCTGAATTCAAGACCTTTTTTCAATGAGCCTGGGCATGAAAGAATTACTGGAGCAATAGGGGAGCAACAATCTAACAGGTACAATGAGGAAGTCTTTATTCTATCTTTGAAGACGATGATCTATACATTAAGGAGACCTCCAAAGGTATGACGAGACACTTCTGTTTTTCCTTCTCTTAATATCGACATACTTGTATGTTTCTCTGACATGATGTTTAATCATTATATAGGATGATAAATCAATGTGTGAGACCTGCTAAAAAACTTAACCATTTATGGTTAATCAACATTCTTAAATGCTGCACGATGTCTTGAGTTGGCATAGCGTAGCTATGACTGAAGCAGCGTTTCATAATTTTGAAAAACATCCTTAATTGCATATATATTTATGTATGAATAAATTAGTGGATTTTTCTTGCAGCATTTCGAGGAATTAGTTGCTCAACATTTTCTCTGTCGAATGCCTGATATTCTGGTATCGTGTAAAGCTTACATGGATGGTGCATTGGTTGGATCCAACGTCAAAGAAAGAGCGAATAATCAAGATGATCAAAATATTAAGGGCTCCGCCTCCAGGGAATTCAAGTCTGCCCTAGCTGATATGATGGATATGCTCGTCACAAGTTTCTCACGGAATGGAACTCCTGGCTCCACCAGAGGTGCAAGGAGCTTCAACATCTTGCCAAAAATCGATTCAACGAGCTAGCACCACCATAACGTGTAGATGCATTTGGCTTGTAAGAAGCAATTTTCGTAATCATTTAGCCATATACGCTTTGGAGTTCTTTGACTTAAGGCTAAAGTAATTATTGTAGAATAACCTCAGTGATGAAGAGTTTCTAATCAGTTTATGCTGATTGCTTCAGCATTTAATTGAAAGGAAGAACTTTACAGAAGTCTTGGGCAAAATGACATGAAAGTTGGATATATTACCTTATCTAGTGAATGACTTCACAAACTTTCCATTCACTTACTTTCTGGTGGAATAACTTTTGTGAAAATAGAGTATTTTTCCTATGCAGCGTAAGGTAGCACGGTGTATTTAGAATTTTTTTTTGGTTTAATTTTGTGGAACCATATATCAAAGTTAATCACGATGATTAATTTCAATTACATGCATACAAGATTTAAGAATTACATCTACATTTGCATGCGGATCTCCGTGTATAAAGATGGTTGGATGAAATTTTAAGATTATCTCTGTTCATTGTTGTAGATTTACCAGATACTATATGTGGTAGCATTAAAATAAAACTTTCACAGGACAAAAAAGTAGGACAAATTAGTGTGGAAGGTTGAAGCTCATCTGACTCTAAAGCAACATGTCAACTTCAGAAAATAATAATAATAATAATAAAGGGTGACAAGACAACCCGCAAAAAATACAGGTGCATATATAGGACTTATCTTCTTCTTTCCTTTTTTTTTTTTTTTTTTTTTTTTTTTTGGAGTTGTGTTGTCAAACAGAACAATGTCATAACCTCGTTTATTAAAAAAAAAAAAAAAGAAAAAAGGAAAAAAAGAACTCACTTTTGGGCTTTTATTATTATTATTTTTTCTTCCAGATGTGTACATGGCAGAATACATAGATTTTTCCAGGGGTTAATGAGTGAATCACGGGTCAAGGGCTGGTGGTCAGTTAATTGTTGTTAGTTGATATAGCGTATGAACGAGGATGTAAGGTCATCTGCAATAGCATTGTATTATATTATATTATATTAATATTATATAATATATTGTTTGATTTTACGTCGTATTAATATGTTGTATTACATTTTACAATGTTTATTTACTATCGTAGTGTATTGTGTTAACATTTAAACTTTAAATATATAAATTTAAGTTATAATTTTAGGGTCAAATTTCAGGTTTAGGTTTAAGGTTAGAATTCAAGATTAAGATCAGAGTGAAGATTTGAGACCAAAGTCGAAGTCGAGACTGGTGTAAGGGTCGGGGTAGAGGTCAGGTTTGAGACAAGGCTCAGGTTGGGATTTAGGACCGGTGTCGGGGTTAGTTTAGTCTCATTCTCTCTACACTCTCCCTCCTCATTCTCTCTATTTTTTTGATTATTTTTTTAAAAAATATTATCAATCTAAAAATCAAAAATTAATAATATTAGTACATGCTGGTACTACATCTATTAAAAGAAAATACCACATATAATTTGCATTGATTTGGACAAAACAGAAATTAAAATAGAAATACTATAATTGAAAATAAGTCTTAAACACAAATCAAATACTAAAGGGTATAAATTCCTAACAAGGTGTAAAAACAAAATGTTGTAGCATGTTAAATGTTTAAGTCATTAACCACCTAAATGTTCTCAAAAGCAGGTTAGTTTCACAGAACTAAACCACTCTATCATGTATCATCATGTTCTATAGCATCATCAGCTTCTTGATACATATGATCAACCATATCTGCTAGTGTTTCCACTTCCCGACCAATTGCTCTATCTTTTCCAAAGATATTAGCCAACCTATCATAAGTTGGAAAACTCTTGTCCCTCCAGCCTTCTGCATCCTTTTGATTCTACAAGATAGTTCAATATATAATAATTAATTCTCATTAAAAAGCCACTAGTGATTTGAACATAAAAAGTATAAGGCAAAGAGCCAACCAACCTGAACATAATTCAACCACACTTGGTCGTTTTCACATTCCACACATTTTTTTATATCATTCCATCCAAACCTACTTCTGTTCAACATGTCATGTACTATTCCATATTGCTTTTTCAACATTCGTATCTTGTTCTCAATGTGTGGATTAGCTTTCAAGTCACAATTTAGAATTTGATTTTACTAGTGCAATCTCTATCTCTTTCAATGTTCCTTCAATTTATGCTACTAAATGCATTTCTGATAGAAGCAACACCTAATAGATGCAGAAGATGGGAAGTCAATTTGTTGGATGTGTGGAAAGTTTGTACATGACCTGAGGCTGAGGCGTGAATGCGTCATGTTGTTGTTAGATCTTCTTACGCCTTTCTTAGAGTTAGCATGCATTTCTTAGAGTTAGACTTCTATTCTCTTAGCCCATTTTACTAGGATGTTTGGACCTTATTTTGGAGGAGATATAGTTTTAAGATTGTTTTCTTATGTTAAGAAATTAAATGAGATTATTCATATTGGAACATAGGGGCTACGCATGTAGAAACCAAAGCCTTTTTAGAAGAGCTTTCCTGAGAAACCACATTTATAGTGTCCCTACAATTGATCATCAAAATCAAGGTGCACATAGTCAATACACAGATGCTTCGCTTCGCTTCAGAGGCTGATTAAATCTTTCCCTCCTTTACTTTCCGACATTAAATGGGCTCAAAAAGTTGATCTGGTTCTGATCAAAGTCAAGAAGGATGCCATGGAAAATAATAATTTGAAGATTTGTTTTGTGTTCAGCAAATAGGTGTTGTGCATAGCAATTGTCACTTCAAGCAAACAAGAAGCAGCTAAGTATTTCTGGCACAGCTCAAGAATTTGCTTAGCAGATTACAAAACTCTAACCAACAACAATGGCTTCGAAAACCTTGATATATAATCCAGGTCACATGAACTAAGAGAAGCAGGATTCCTAAAGCTAAAGACAACATGTCTTCCTACCCAAAGCATACAAAACATTCACTTTTCTTACTATCCAAGATTATCCTAATTTGGCTTTCTCAAGTTAATTTAGAATGTCCTCCTTGTTTAATGAACTCGGTCATCATCAAGATAGAAAGGAACACAACAAAAAAGGCTTATAAGTTCTCATCTTTGTACCAGATTTCTTGATTTAAAAAAGATCCTTTATTATTTATTTAGGCAATAGATTTATTTTCTCGACACAAATTTGACATGGTCGTAGTTACATATACAAGAAACTAAAAAAAGGCAGAAAGAGAACAAATAAAAAATAATCAAGTAGATTGTCTTATATGAGGGACCAGTTATATCCAAAGAACTCAAAAATTGATCATTTAGCACTGAAACAAATTAACAAGCGTCGACAATAAAAGAGATCAAACGGGCATTTCTAAATGTAGAAGTACATGAGCTTTTGAGCCACATATTGATAAACTTCAACAAAAACAGATAATTATTGGAAACCCCAACAAATAAAAGGAAAAAAAGAAACAAATTTTGAAAATCCATTTAAAACTAACCAGAAATTTCAAACATAGATTTCTCATCTAATTTCCATGAAACCTATTTAAAAATCTCGTAATCCTCGCATTTCTCACCAAGGCATGACCAGGTGGAACAAACAATGAAAAGAAAAAAAACACAATGAGAAACCGATATAGTTCACATGAATAGAGAATCGAAGCTCAAAAAATCCACAAATCACATATCGAAATACTCGGATCAGAAGCGAGAACAGTAAATCCAATTGTCGAATTTTCAGACGACAAAGAAAAAGAAGGAAAACCAAAGGAAGCACTTACTCGGCCTGAGTTGATGAGTTGACTCGGCGATGAAGTGGGAGCGATCAATCCGAGTAGAAGAAGCAGAGGAATCGGAAGAAACGGCGACTTTGAGAGACTGAACCATAGCAGAGAGAGAGAGTTGCACAGAGAGACTTACTGTTAAGAGAGACAATGGAATCCAAAACAAAGTTTAGAATAATACAAGTTTTGAGTAAATAATCCAATACAGTCTAATACGGGCCTTTTTTGGTGTATTATATAATACAAGATATATTGTATTAAATTAGCATCTTGTATTATTTTATACTATATATTGTTAATACCAAACGTTTTATTATTTTAAAATAATACAATACGCAGTTTTAATATGATATATTAAACAAGCTCTAAAGGACATAAATATGTCAAGAACATAAAAAAGACAAATTTATAGTGATTCACTTCAATATAACAAGGTTATGTCCAGTTTCATTAAGAAATAAAAGTGCAATATATCAAGAAATAAGATAAGAAGATTGAAAATAGTGGATTTACATTAGGGTGATGGCGTAATATGCTATGTATGGAAGAATCCAGATTCTCTGTCCAAATTTCCTGTTTAATTCTGTCCATCAAATAAAACACTCACACATCATGCACGTATTAGGTGACTACTAATTGAGAAAAAATGGGTATATTTCTGTTTAAAAACTCCTTTCTTTCTTCTCTCTTACTTAACTCTTCTCTCTCTCTCTTTCCTTTTTCTTTAATCCACACTATTCTCAAAAAGTGAGCAAAGCAAAGGAATAAAATATCTACTCCATTCTCCACATCTATAATCGGTAGCCTTTTTTTTTTTTTTTTTTTTTACTTGTGTGATTTTGATACATTTTGGGTATATAAAACCTAATTATCTTCTGAAAAAAACCCTAATTGTCAAATTATTATTACTTTTGTTTGTAATTGTTACCAAATCAATTCATTATATCAGTTTCTCATTTGTTGGATAGAAAATATAGGCAAACGACCCAAGTTATGTATAAGATGCCATAAATCATGATAATAATCCCTATTTATAGGAATCCTCCTAATGCTCAAGACTTTGTGAGTGACTTGCTGTTCCATATTTAGTGGAAGTTTCCCTATTTAGTACAATTGACTTTCCCACGACAGTCGCACTGGATCAACTGAAGGTCTCTTAGCAAGTTATGTTGGTCCATGTATGGTGAAAGATGGAGCATGAAATCTGACCCCCACAAGATGTATTATTTTTTAAAAATGTTTATGCGTTGTCATTTTGACGTTATATTTATTTCATGTCCATGATATAGTTAGTCTTTTAGTACTACATTTGACAATCTCTTATGGTATATTTGGTAGGAGGGAAGAAGAACATAATAAAGGAAATAATAACTAAAAACCAAACACCAAAACAACATAATTTAAATTTATCAAAACTAATTACAATTAATAATTTTTCAATACATTAACAAAAAAATAAAAACCAACTATAAACCAATATTCAAATTACAAAACATAAAATAACGACTAATTAAATCTAATCAAATTAGCGATTAATTAAATTAACAACCAAGTATCTACCACCTAATTAAACCACATTCTACAAATCAAAACAAATACAAAAATACTCACATTTAGTCACCACAAACTAGGGTGATTATAGACGGCGATCGGCAGCAGTAGGTGGTGGCAGCGGGCGGCGATGGGGCAGCGCTACGGGCAGAGTTGTGGAGAGAGAGAGTTAGGGTAGAGGGAGAGAGTTAAGGTAGAGAGAGAGATGAACGAAGCAAGAGAGAAAGGTGGTGCCGACAAGGGACTTGAGAAGCGGCACAGAACTCTTCCTCAGTGTTGGTGACGGTCGACTGCAAGCGACGACCCGGCATGCAGCGTTTGGAGAGAGAGTTAGGGTAGAGAGAGACGAAGATAAGGGTGGAGGAAGAAGGAGAGAATGTTGAAGGAAGAATGAGAGACGTCGGCGACGGCTGCTAGAGGCTTGGTCGGTGGTCAGACAGGACAGCAGCTGGAAGAACAGAAAGAGAGAAAGCTTGGAGCAAATAAGAAAGATAATTGATTTTATAAAGTCAACTTTATGTCGCCGCTGAAGATCAGATTATCGTTACTAAATAGCAAGGTAACGACGCCTTTTCGTTCTAGCTAATTAAAATAAATAACAAACTCTAAACATTTAAATATGACAAAATTTTTAGCAACGAAATAAAAACCTTGAAAATATCTCATTTTGCCAATGTTTACTGCCTGAATTTCAATTAAAATTTTAGGTAAAAATTTTTATATCGTCGCTAAAAAGCTACATGGCAATTTTCAGGAGCAAATAGCTGACATTTTGTTGCCCAAATTTTTAGCAATGACATGCTTTTATGGCGCAAATGGATAAGATTTACTGCCATGATTTCATGTGTAATTGTCATCACTAAAAGTAGGTCCCATAGTGTTGCTTTTCCCTTTACTGAGCAGTTATTGTTGACATTTGTTGCGACGACATGCCGTTGCTATATAGGGACTTTAGTGATGACACAAAAGTGTTGTTGCTAATAGCTTCAATTTTTGTAGTGGTTCTCTCTTCTTTCTCTCCTCCTTCATCTCTCTCTTCAAAATCGTTTAAAAAAAAGAAATGAATCGACAAAGTTGGCTGCAATTTTTATTGTCCATCTAAATTCCAACCTATTGAGAACTCATTTCTATAATAAGACCGGCCTCGTTTCCAAATACATTAGATAACCTTCAAATGCATTATAAAAGATAAAAGCACATAAATAACTTTTAATCAATAACTAAACATTTTGATGGCAACAAAACTTCGCGAAGTTGTTTAAAATATAAACCCAGAAATCAGAACTTCTGTTACAGCAACATGTGCTTGGCACAAGGGATTTGCTTGCCATGATCAAGGAAGAAAATATCATGTCGACGAACTTGTCAAGGCTTTGATTTACGGATAATATCGAGAAAAGGTCGACATCGATGGATATTATGAGAAAAACAGATATCTTGAAAAGAACTTAAGATTTTTTTCTTAAAACTTTTCAAAATGCTAAACCAATCATATTACTTAACTTAAATTACATAAATAATATATTTTTAGTCTAATATGAGAGTTCTATCTCCTAGTATAAAAGGAAATCATCATAATTACTTGTTGATAATGATTCAAATATTATTTTACGTACTTATTAAAACCAAGATACAATAATATAATGGAGTAACATTCTCACGGATGTATTGTATGAGGAACAACAATAATTCACACTAATAGATAAATAGTAGAAGTATACTACATTTGTATCTAGATGATATAATGCTTAAAATTGTATAGAAAAATGTGAAAAATCGCATGAATATATTCTTTAAAAAAACGATTGGAGTTATGAATGTACTATCAAAATCTTAAATTTTGAATGTAAAGTTTTGAACTATTCATTTAAAAAGTAAGTAATTATTTAAGGACTAAATAAATCTCAATAAATACTTTTTTATTGTTTTTAAGTTGAAAATATCAATCACATTTTATTGAAAAGTTAAAAAAAAAAAAGCGTCCTTCAAAACTAATTTTTGTGGACAAAAGAATAATTTCCCTATATTTTTGGATATTTATAGAAATATCCTTAATATTCATGGATATTCACAGATATTGAAGATTTCACAACTATTGTGGATATTTTACAAATATCTCGAAAGAAAATCCTTACTTCCCACATTAATGTTGAAACTTCAAAATATAGATATAATCATGAAAATATTAACAATATCATAGATATTTTCATCTTTGGCCGTGATGGATCGTAAAGACCCTAGCTACTTAGTCGTTATTGTAAGGACTTAAACATATACTTATTAAGATTACTTAAATTTACAGAACATTTTTTTACATTATGAAATTTAATAATTTTACTAATTAATTATAATTAAACTGTTTGTTGCAACATAAATATAACATGTTGTATTACTATATTAGTCTAAAAGTTTTACGGACTAAGGCTGTAGAACTACAATCATTGTGTCCAAATACGTATGATGTTACTTGCAGGTTATTTACCTACAGTATGAACATACTTAGATAAGCTTTCTCTCAGCAAGTAAGAACTACATATCGTAAAACACCTAAAAAAACATATAGTAAATTATGTTTGTGTCAATTATGCTCATTTATGATCTCATCTAATTAGACTGATAAGCACGAGTGTTCACACCCGTTGTGGGTGTTCATTAGGAATTTAAGGTTTGCAAGGTTCCAACGACATCGTGATCTAAATTATATATTGAAACTGAGTTTCCTTATAGGTTAAGAGGTTGGTACAACACTCAACTTAACTTGTTCTTATAAGTTTTACTGAACTTATTAGTGATTATGCAGTATAACATTGCATCGTATACTATAACATAAGGCATAAACATATATTTATAATTTTCATAAAAATATGTAAAACATTTTCTATTGGAAACTATTCATACTATAGGTAAGATTTATACTTGCTTGTTTTCCAACAATAGGATTTGCTAATTTGCCATAGTTTCCTATCCATTACTCTTAAATTCTGTAGAAAAACACCCTTTGAGAGTGTAAAGTTAATTTATCTTATACTATTTAATTTAGTATAATCATAAAGGTCTTAACTCCTTTCTCAGAGTATATTTTCTTTTATAAAAGGACCATAAAATGATCATATTTATTATAAGGATTAATTGATCTAATCCTCGTAACTTAATTTTCCTTAATTGTCTTTATTTATTCATGCTAAAGTTGACAATTAATTAATTAATTAATTTAATAGCTAATTAATTATCTTATCCATTTATTATCACGGTTGGACTCATAGTTGTATAAAGATCCATACTTAGTTACTAGCCATTTGCATAAGCCCAATATAATCCATTAAGTCTAGAAGTGTCTATGGTATTCTACATGCTAAACAATTGAAATTTTGATCTGAAGATAGCTTTTGAACTTGTATGGGTATTGGACCTAATATTTGGCATTGTAATGTTGCGGGCCTAACTTATCGGGCTTCTACAATTCTCCGTTTTAAATTTTTGTTTGAAAAACTATTGAAGTTTATTAAGAAAGTCCATATTCTGTATTTGTAAAGCCTTCGTATCAAAAATCATATTTTACAAAAGAGTTTGAATTTAATAAAAATATAAATTATAAACTTATATAGTTTCTCCAGTGCTAAAAGTTTTCTATTGGTCTTAAATTATAATTCTGCCACTAAATAGGTATTTTGTTAAAAAAAAAAACTAGTACTGAAATGTACGTTTTCATTAGATTTAAAAGTCAACATATAACTATATGTTAGAGATAGCTTTTTTTTTTTTAACTTTTTTTCATGAAAGTTTCTCGTTTCAACAAGATATAGAACTTTTGTGTTTTTTCAAAATTCTATTTCCTGTCCTTAACATTTTTATTTTTCAGCAAATTTCAAACTTTACAGCAACTGTTTTCCATAAAAAATTTTGATAGTTTTTATAAATCTACTTTAAATTCTATTTTAGAGGTAGAAGTTTCAAAATTTTTCTTTAGAAAAATTATTCATCTCATTGAGCTCTTGAACTTTCTTGTTTTGTGAAAATTATGATTCAGACATACAAGGGTCATTTTTGTAAAAAACAAAAACTGTATTGTTTTAGAATGTTAAATTGCGCTTTTTTTGTTGTTGTTCGTAACAGTGTCTTAAAGGTAGAGTTTCAAAAGAAAGTTGACAAAAGTAATTTGTTTTGTCTAGATCTAAAATTTTCATTTTTTGTAAAAATTATGATTCGACCTCGAAGCGGTCAATATTTGACCAAAACAGTGGCTGTCCAGTGTTGTGTTGTTTGTTAAGCACTTTTCAAAAATCATTTGGAGCTGTTGAAAAGTGCTTACATTTTTGGTATGTAAGCACTTTTCAAAAATCATTTGATCAATAGAGGTTCTTCCACACCAATCAATTTCAAAATACCTCAAGAAGTCTAGAGTAACAAAGAGGTAAATCTTTCATACTTAAAAGTGCTTGGCTGTTAATCTTATATTCACATTGATGCTTCTGTTATAAGCAAGCTTAATGCAAAATCTAAGCATTGCTTTTTTATTTGCTATGGTGATTATGAACTTGGTTATCACTTTTGGGATGACCAAAATTGAAAGATAATTAGGAGCAAGGATGTAATCGTCAATAAGGAGGTCCTATACAAGGACAAGGTGAAAGCTGAGATAGAATACTTAGTTTCAAAGACCAAAGAAACTAAGATAGTTCCATTGGAGGATGTTCCTATGGATAAAGAGGCAAAAACATGTGTTGAAGTTCAAGAGGACACGGCCCCAGAAGAAGATGTTCCAAGAACTCCTGCTACAATAGTTAGGAAATCTAGCAGAATAATTAGACCACCATAGAGGTATTCTCCTACATTAAATTAAATTTTGTTGACCGATAGAGGTGAGCCAGAGTATTATGGTGAAGCCACATAAGCTAAGGATTTGGTCAAATGAGAGTTGGCCATGAAGGATGAGATAGACTCGTTAATGTCTAACTAAACATGGCAATTGGTTAAGTTAACAAAGGATAAGAAGATCTTGCAGAATAAATGGGTGTACCGATTAAAAGGTAAACATGATGGTAGCAAAAGGTACAAAGTGAGGCTAGTGGTTAAAGGATGTCAACCAGAAAGAGGACATCGACTACACGGAGATCTTTTCCCCTAGTAGTGAAGCTAACCACAATTTGAAAGGTTCTTGCATTGGTGGCACAAGAAGATTTGCTTTTGGAGTGAATGAATGTGAAGACAACCTTTCTTCATGGTGACTTAGAGGAGGAAATTTACATGGTGCAACCGTAAGGGTTTGAGGTAAAGGGTAAGGAGAAAATGGTATGTAAGCATTAGAAGAGTTTGTAAGGTCTCCAACAGGCTCCTAAATAATGGTACAAGAAGTTCAGCAGTTTTATAAGCAGTGGTAGTTTTGGAGATGTCAGGTAGATCACTGTTGTTTCGTGAAGAATTTCGGAAGCTCATATATCATCTTTTTGCCATCTTATTGCTTTATGTTTATGATATGTTGATAGCTAATAGAAGCAAACAGGAAATCGAAAAGTTGAAAAGAGAATTGTTGAAGCAATTTGCTATGAAGGATTTTGGTGTTGTAAAACAAATCCTTAGGATGAGGATAACAAGATGTCCTAAAGCTGTCATAGGAGAAGTATGTGTAGAAGGTGTTGAAGAGGTTCAACATGGAGTATGCAAGACTAATGAGTACTCCTTTGGCTAGTTATTTCAACTTGTCAAAGGAACCATCACCGTCTTTGGAGAAGGTGCGAGCCAATATGGCTAAGGTGCCTTATGCTTCTGTTGTAGGTAGTCTCATGTATGCTATGGTATACACAAAACTAGACATTGCACATGCAGTGGGAGTTGTAAGTAGGTATATTAGTAATCCAAGCAAGCAGCGTTAGGAGGCAGTGAAATGAATTCTCAAGTATTTGAGAGGTATTGCAGGTTTAGCTCTGAGTTTCAAGAAGACTGACTTGAGACTATAAGGTTATGTAGATGCTGACATGGCTGGTGATATTGATGGTAAAAAGAGTACCACTGGGCATGTTTATATGTTGAGTGGTATGACGGTCAATTGGGTTTTGAAGCTTCAGAAGATAGTCGCTCTTTCCACTACCAAAGCAGAGTATGTAGCATTGATCGAAGCAAGGAGATGACACGGTTACAATCTTTCTTAGAGGAGCAGGGTCATAAACAAGAGAAGAACATGTTGCATTGTGACAATGAAAGCACTATTCATTTAGCAAAAAATCCTATTTATCACGCTAGGACTAAGCATATACAGGTGAGATATCACTTCTTTAGATTGATTTTGGAGGATGAAGTTTTGGTGCTAGAGAAGATTCTTCGGAGTTAGAATCTAGTAGATATGTTAACTAAGATAGTCCCAATCAAGAAACTAAAGATGTGCACAAATTCAGTTAGACTTCTCTCTGAGGATTGAGAAGTGTTTGCCACCGTAGTAGAGATGTTAAAGATGGATTAGTCTCTAAGTGGGAGACTATTGATGATGTGGAGCCTAATCTTGGAAGCTTGGGAGACAAGCTTATTTGGAGATGCAAGATTAGAGAAAAAAAAAAGTGTTTTAGGCGCTGCGGCATCGATAAACTCAAAATCAAAACTCCAGAAATGAGCGAAGCTGCGCTTCAAAAATTATTACACCTACGCCATAGCACCAAGTTGGGGCACTGTAGTGCTTGAGCGCATAGGGCACTTTGAAGTGGCACCACGACACTAGAAAGGCAATGCCAAGTCACGCTGATACGTTTTTTAATACCATTATTTAGGGCTTGTTTCCTCTTTTCTTGTACACTATAAATACCTAATATGATGGATAAATATTAGGATGATTTTTTGACAGAAAATTGTAAGTGTGAGGCTAGCAAACATCTTTAAGCATGAGAGAAATACAAGAGTGATTGAGTGATTTCTCTGTAATTGAATTTTTCAACAAGTTAGTAGAATCTAAAGTAGCAGAAATAAGACATAGCCAAATTGATGAACCTGTATAAAATTTTAGTGTGAATTTTTCTACTTTCATTTTTCGTATTTATTTTTCATTCTCCATTATTTGTGTGGTTCGTGGCAAATTTCCCCAACAAGAACTTTGTCTTAGAGTCGAACAATGAAAATTTTTGGTCACAAAGATTTGTGCAAAACATCAAAATCTACAAGTTTCATGTTCATGAAATTTTCAAAATCAACTCATATAAGGTTTGTTTTTGCGCTTCAAATGTACAATAAATTTTCCTTTAACCCACAAACTAAACCTAACTTGTACATACTTTAACTTGTATGAACTTAAACACCCACAAATCAAACTTATAATACTATATTACATACATAAATAAAAACTTAATTACATGCCATAATTACTAATAAACATTAGCTAATCAAACTTAAAATGAAAAAGGAGAAAAGATTAGACCATATACCCTTGAAAAACAAACTCTAATGTGCTCCTCGTAATATCTCTTCTCCTTCTTGATTGTGGTTAAATTTTAGTGAGTGTAAGTATAGAAGATTTTTTTTAGAGAGAGAGAAATATGGAACCAATTTTGGTTGAGAAAAAAATGGGATAGGAATGACCAAAAATGGGCTCTTGAAAAGTTAAGGGGTATTTATAAGCAAAAAGACTAATCTTGGGTTAATTTCCTCTTAGTTGCTCACCATGGTTTAATTCTAGTATTTTCTCGGTCGTTACATAGATGTCAATGTAAGCTTTGCTCGATGAGATCTCGACAATGCAAGATTTGGCTGCACTCTTTGTCAGAGCGATCTGCCTCGCCACGAGGTTAGTCGTCACTACTTTTGTTGTTACTTGGCTCACTTGACACCGTTGTGTTTGCATCCATGGCTAAGTTGGAAGGACCATTGAAAAGCATGAGGGAGCTAGAGCTAAAATAGAAGGAGGTGAAGAAAACACTATCGATGGATTACAAAAAAGAGAGACGAGTAAGATAGAGAGATGGGAGAGGAGAAAGGATAGGGGAGAGGACAGAGGGAGGAGATAGGATAAAGAGCAAGAAAAAAGTAGTAGACATGATATTTTATTTCTATTAAATTAGACATTTACTAAACATTTCGTATATCTTCTATTAATTTTAATTGATAATCTAAAATCTAATATTTCCTTCTCTCTTCCTTAAAATTTAAAGATCAAAATAAAACAAGGTGTTCAGAAGGTTAAAAATGGAATAACATGAAAAGAACCATGTTCGATGCTTTGGCCCTTGTGATGTTAAACAATCGATAATATTTCTTTAGAATAAAATAATAATAATTAGAGGAAAAAAATAAGTCAGAGGTGTGAAAAAGATCTCTCTCCAGAGTCTTCTCTATTTGCTACAACCTTCTCTCTTGGTCTCTTTCTATTCTAAATTAGTTTCATTACACATACATATAAAGGCAGTTTTCTTAATCACTAAGGTCCATTTGATAAATAGATTCAAATTATGTTGATTTGAATTATTTTGATTTGAATTGTGTGATTTAAATTAGTGATTTGAATTGCTATCCGTTTAGATGTGCATTTAAAGTTGTAATTTGAATATGGAATAAAATTGAAATTTGTATTAAACTTTTTTGATTTATTAAAAAATCTAATAAAATCTTAATGTTCATAATCCTAAAAAATATGCAATATAGATCTTAATTTATTCTTGAAATATAGGAGAGAGAATTTTAGCTTTTATTTTAGTAAACATATTTGAGTCTCAAGAGTTTAGGAGGGTTTAGAACTCTGAAAACTTGAATTCAAAAGACTCATCTGACTTGAGTTTTGAGAGAAACAAACACGTATATAAAGGATTTGAATCCAAAAAGTTCACTGAAATATATGAAACAAACGGACTTGAGGTATCAAAAGTAGAAGAAGAAAATTGCATAAACTTTTCAAACATTTTTTTGGGTAACATCGACGGTGAACGTTTGTTATATTTGTGTGTCGTTTATATTGTTTCCATTATGGTTTTTGCGTTTTAAATTACAAGCATGAGTTGACATTATAGATTTTTACAATCTTTCAAATTTCAAAAGGGTTCGTTTGATAAATGGATTTAAATTAGTTATTTGATTTGAGTTAGTGTGATTTGAATTATGATTTGAGTTAGTGATTTGAATTGTCATCTGAATTAACGTTTGGATATGCATTTAAGTTTTAATCTGAGTATAAAATAAAATTAAAATTTGTATTTGAAGAACCAATAAAAATAGTTTTCGATTTATTAACAAATCTAATAAAATCTTAACGTTAATGGTTTTAAAAAATATGCAATATAAATCTTAATTTATTCTTCTCTTCACTAGGAATATAATAAAAAAAGAATCATCTTAATTGGATATTAAGTGTAAGAAGTTATGATTTTTTTCCTCAAATATATAAGAGAGAATTTTTAGTTTTTATTGTAACAGAGATATCCGAATGTAAAAAGTTTAGGGAGGATGAGAATTTTAAAAACTTGGATTCTTGATATTTAAAGGATTTGGATTTTGGGGAAAAAAAACACGTATCCAAATAATACTCGAAACAAACATGTCCTTAGATTATTGATACTCAAAAATTTAAATTTTAAGAAAAACGAACACGTATCATAAGGATTTTTGATATTCAAATTTAAATTTAAATCCATTGAGTACTAAAATTACTCCAAACAAACAATCTTAAAATTATTGTTGTTATTTCATCATCATCACTATGCTACCAGAATTATTTTATTTATTTTTAAGTTAAAATTGATTGTAACAGAAAATCAGATATGCTACCAGAATTATTTTATTTTGTTTAAAATTAGTTTACTAATTATTATATATGGAATTTATTTTGTTTTAAATTAGTTTTTTCGATTCCGAATAAATAATTTTTATCAAGAATATACTATTGTCATCCAGAGCTTATATTTCGAGTGAATCACGACCTTTTTGTAACATTATTTTTTTGGATGACGTCTTTCTCGTAGGCTTCCTTGTTGTATCCAGCACACACTCTCTCTCTAAAACGTCTTTGCTCTGCTCTGCTCTGCCCCTCTTTCTCTCTCTACAGAATTGTGATCGCCATGGACAACGACACTCTACCTTCGGCTTCTAAGAAACCGAAACACACTCAGGTTTTTGACTTTTCCCTTTGAGATTTCTTTTCTCGTTCATGTGTTTTTGCGAAATTAGTTGTTTTTGTAATCGAATTGTTTCGGTCTTTCGTGTTCTCTTCCTACCGTGATTGCTTTGTTTTGATCCACAATGTTTGGCGTTTTCATGGGGTTTTTTTTTTGTTGAATTTTCTTTGGTCACTCCAATTTTGTTCGTGTGTGGTTTTTTCTTCTTTATTTTGCATGTAGATTGAACAGATAAAAATCACGACTTTACGTAAAGTTCTCGCTTTTTTCTCTTTTTTCTTGGTAGCATGAATTACGTATCGCCCCCAAATTCTTCTTCTTTTTTTTTCTTTTTTTTTTCCTAATGAGTTGCGGGATGAGATTTTTATTTCCCCTTTCGTTTTTTGGCTCCTAGTGAAATTCCATGAAATTGTGCACCACAAAGAATATGGATTTACTGTTAAAATAAAGTTGTTTTGATGAATTATAATTTTTCGGCGTTTTCTTTGATCTCTATACTGCAACTTAATTTCAGTTTTAACAAATTTCGTTTCTGTGTTACACTCTTTTCGCATTTTACTTTGTTTGTCGCAAATAATATTGCATTTTATTTTGTTTGTCTCATAAATCCTATTGTAGATAATAATTAATTATCTTCCTTTTGTCTCTTTTGGGTAGTCTAAGGTAGTGATTTTTTTTTTTTTTTTTTTTATTTTTTCCTTCCTGAATACAGGTTTCTTCAGTCAGTCATGGTAATTCTTCCGGCATGGTAGGATCAACTGATGGTACTAATCCCCTCAAGAGTAGTACTATCTCTGATTCGACAGAATCGATGAATATGGATGGTTCTAGTTCCGATTTGTCATACCATGATGATGGAGATCATGAAGATGGTGACAATTCCACTAACGATTGTAATTATTATTCTGATAATGATGATGATCAAGATCTTTATGATGATTACGATGATTTTTCATGCATCGATGAATATTCGCTATTGCAATCTAATTTTGACAATGTGGATTTGCCTCCTGGGGTGGAAGCATCAATTTCCTTGTTTAGTGGTCCTTCGGGTAAAAGCATATTGGAAGCAAAGAGTCTAACTATTTCAGATGTTCCTATGACTGAAACGAAGGAAATTGCTACAAGCAGTTTAACAGTTGATGCTGCGTCTGGTTCTAGTAGTAATAAGGTAGAAGGCGAAAACAACGAATCCACCGTGGAGACATTTCAATTCAAGAAATTTGATGTGGTGGATGATTTCCAAGACCATCACTATGCTGAATGTGGATTTTCAAAAGAAAAGGTAAAATGAATTGCCTATATGTTTGTGTCTATATACGTATATATATTTTTTGGCTGAATCAATCCAGCTGTATAAATGTATATACCTGTCCACACACACTCTGACAAGAGCACAGGACACTCATGTGGACATAAATGGATGATTTTCATTTCTCTTAGTTGAAATGTTGAAGATGTTCCTCTCCTATAGGCTTGGAATTTGGAGGGAAAGTTTCTTGGATGTAGATGGAACTTACAACCTGTGCATAGCTGTCTTCTTTAGTCCTTAGGTGCAAGAGCTGGTTTATGTTTGTATGGGAATATTATTTTATATTGTGGTATAAGACTGTTATTCTGTTCCTTCACAGCCACCCAAGAACTGGGCAAAAACAGTTCAGGAGGAGTGGAAAATTCTGGAGAATAACTTACCAGGTGAGTTCTACTACCTTGCCATGGTGCATTTTTGTTCCTCAATATGTTACACCGTGTGTAATCCATATCGCTTGGGGGCATGTTTCAAGTGAGTTGTATGTTTTCTACTAGATCTACAGACAAGTGAATTTCTATACATGGGAGGGAAAAGTGAAAAATTAATCATATTTTTTAGATGACTAGAACAGGTTTTAGTATCACATGTTGTGCCAATTTTGCTCTTTTCCTTCTACAGATACGATATTTGTTAGAGTTTATGAATCAAGGATGGAACTTCTCCGAGCGGTTATTGTAGGACCTTTTGGCACTCCCTACCATGATGGTCTCTTTGTCTTTGATTGTCTCTTTCCTGATAACTATCCCAACTCACCTCCAGTAAGTGTTTTGTAGCAAGATATTGTTATTTACTTAAACTACACACGCGATGTTTTTATATGTAATTGAAGCTGGAATTTCTTCTGTCAGTCTGTGTACTACTATTCTGGGGGTCTTCGACTAAACCCAAATCTGTATGACTGTGGCAAAGTATGTCTCAGTCTTTTGGGAACCTGGAGCGGTGCAAAAAATGAGAATTGGGTCCCAGGGAAGTCAACCATGCTGCAAGTTTTGGTCTCCATACAAGCACTTATTCTGAATGCACGACCTTTTTTCAATGAGCCTGGGTATGAAAGTTCATATACTGGAGAACAAGGGCAGAAAAAATCTAACAAGTACAATGAGGATGTCTTCATTCTATCTTTGAAGACAATGATCTATACATTAAGGAGGCCTCCAAAGGTATGATTAGATATATCCTTTTTCCTCATTCTCTTTTAAAAGTATGGTTTTGCCTGCATCAACATTCATTTATGTTTCTCTGGGGAGATGTTCAATCATATTGTTCAGTTCGGGGTTAGGATCCTCAGTGGAATTGGAATTATTTATGTGACAGTACACATGCTAAATTTGTGGGATTTTTTTAAGGAATTAATCAATGATTTAAGAAACATGCCTGAATGAGCTCTCATGGGTGCTTCAGTGAAAATTGTGTAAAACCTATGTATGGCCTGCTCAAAAAAATTACCAATTAATAGTTCTAGCATAAGAAATCAATTGGTCTGCCTATTTAAATGTTGCACACAGTGAGTTTAGTAATTGATTTTCGTCCAACTTGCTCTTAGCTGGATTAATGCACTTATTAACATAATTTATTAACTCACTTCTTGTACCTTACTAGTTGCTATGGCCTTTTTGTATCTAGCCGAGTTCAATTAAGTCTTTTTTTTCCTTTTTCTTTTTTTGTTTCAAAAATAAAAAAATAGCTCATAAACCTTTTTATTAAACAAAGGAAAAAAAAAAAAAAACAAAACAAAACTGAAAGGTAATGTACTAATATCTATTTTTGTAATCACTTCGAATATGTCTATAAGTTGTTTGTTTGTTACATACAACAAGGCCACTACTTTACCTAAAGATTATACATCAGTGTTTTGAGTTTGCACTAGCTATGATCAAAACAGGCTTTCATGGTCTCTCTGTGCCTCCCTTTGAATGTGTACATCAGCACATGTATAAACAAACCAGTTGATTTTTCTTGCAGCATTTCGAGGAATTAGTCTTTCAACATTTTCGCTGCCGAGCACATGATATTCTGGCAGCATGTGAAGCTTATTCAAAGGGTGCTTTGGTTGGATCCAATATTAAAGATAGAGCAAATAATCAAGATGATAACAATAGTGGCTCGAAGTCATTCAAGTCCGCCTTATCTGGTATGATGAATATGCTCATTACAAGTTTCTCGCAAAATGGGGCCCCAGGGTGCGAGGAGTTTCGACGTCCAGCAAAAAATTAATTTAACAAACTGGCTCGCTCCACCATAAGGCAGTAAGATATGCAGATGCATAAGCTTGGAAGAAGCAACGTTGGTTATCTTTTGGATAACATAAACTCTGGAGTTACTTGGTTAAGTAAATATTTTAGGATGACCTGGATGATGAAGAGGTTCTGAATAGTATATATATATATATATATATATATATATATATATATATATATATGCTGATTCCTGCAACAAGCGAAAGGAATGACTAGCTTTTTGTTACTATGCTCGTTTTCAAGTAATATTACACAAATCCTATGCAAGATAACATATGACCCTATATGGTGATGATTTCTCAAACCTGATAACCACAATTATTACATGCCCTTCCTAATGGTTTAAACGGATTTTGTGTATGACAAAGGAAAGTAGTTTTTAGTTATTCTGGTTAATGAACTGCAATGCCCACATTTTCTAATTTAGGGAAAGTTGCTATGGATAAATGAAAACTTAAAAACTGTTCATAGACTTGAATCATCATTGAAAATTTCTTGGAACTCTGTTTTCTTGCACAGAATACTTGGAAAGTGGGTGGAGAGTTGGAAAAAGAACATAGCAATTTAGTCTGGCAATAGTCCAAAGAATGCGTATAAAGCAATAGGATTATGATATGTACAATAATTCCTCAGATGTCTCATGTTGATTGTTTATTATGCCCTTTCCTTTTCTCGATCATTCTTCAGATGCCTCGCTCCTCGTATTGACTGGTCACATAATTTTTCACGTCATTTTTGAGCTTTTTCGAACTAAAATATATGTAGTGCTTTATGAGGCGTCAGGTGGAGGGATTCCAAAACCACTTTTGGGGGATGAGGATAGAAAAAGCTTTGAAAAGGTTTGGTCATTTTTGAGGGGAGACGTAGCATTGGTGGACCAGATACTAAATGGCCAGTACAGAACAAACAGTACGAAAAAAAAATTACAACATTACTCCAGATTCAGGCATTTATCATGTGTGTATGTGTGTATCCATGTCTCTGTGTGTGGGTTAATTTAACACTGAACAGCAACATTTTCATATGACAAAAGTGAGTTACAGTATAAAGTTTTCATACGCTATAAGTTTCAATTCAAAAATTTTAGTTTTAACCACACTTTCTAAAGATCCCTTACTTCTACCAATTGTGATATACAGTAGTTTTAAAAACGCTAGTATGTTTGGTTGGAGGGTAGGATGGAGGAAAAGGAGGGACAGAGAGAGAAGTTTTTCACCTTACAGGGATCAGATCAATCCTCGGCTGGGTACCGAAAGCAGGGATAATAGGGCATCGAACTCACAAAGGAGTGTTCCAAGGACAGCAACTAAAAGAAAGCTACATAGGAGGGGGACCACGACTTGAAGATTCACATCTAAGCAAAAAACCTGATGCTTCTGGAATAAGATGAACTTTGAGTGTAATGAAAACATACTTTTGTGAGGAAGATTATTCTATTTTTTGAGGAAGCATGAGCTCTTGGGGAAGATCAGCCTGTTCTCCCTAGAGTAACTTTTGTCCGTTGAGCGATGGCCCTTCCACCCAGTACCATCAGATCACACTAAGGCCGACTTTCGTCCTGGCTCGACACTCATCAAATTTAATCCTCCCACTAATATAAGGATTATAGAGCCATTAAATTCGAGATAAAAAAAATATTTTACCGCACAATACTTTTTTTACCTTTAACTATCATGTTCTATCTTTAATATATATAATCTTCTACATCTTTAATAGTCCACATCCATTCATCTTACCCTTCCACACCCAACCAACACCAAGAATAAAATAAAAACCACTAACATACACATAAAGGAGTGGCTAATACTAAAAGCAACAGAGGGCATTTATCCCTTCATATAGCTCGAAAAGTAGAGGCTGGTAAGCCTTAGAATTTGTGATTAAAAAACAAAATTAGGACGTGGGATTCCCACTTTTGTTTTCTCAAGGATCTAGATTCCTATCTACACCACATATAAATTTCTCCAGAATGTGGGGGGCGTCAGCATAATTATAACTTATAACAGCTACCTAAATTGTGCTCTATCTATCTGTTGTGGCTTGATCTGATCTGAAAAAAGGTAAAGAAGGTAATCAACCCAAGATTAGATCAAGATCAAATAAAAATACGTTCTTATATATATATATACATATATATTTGTAATTATCTGAAATAACCTTCATGTAGCATTTTATCAAAATGACTTTCCTTCTCCCTCTCTTTTTCTCCTTTGATAACTGGTTGAATTTGAACCTACGACATATGTAAATGCAGTTCTATCCATCTTTTCTTTTAGGGTCTAAATCCAACAAGCATTCTCGTATATAGTACATATTTTTCAACAGTCAAATTTGATTTCACCGATAGGTTATTTTTGCGATACCTACTTAAAAAGTCTTATTTAATATACAAATTATATCCAACTTTTTACTCTTTTTATATAAAAAAGAAAAAGGTTTTTCGTCCAATCCTTGAGCCATAGTTCTAATTCCACTAGCCTAGCATGATAAAATATTGTCAAAAAAAACAGCAATTATATATACATATATAACTGAATATGAAACTGCGGAGCTACAGCTCTTAATTGCAGTGATGCGTAGATATTGTCATTAATATCTTGCAACAGTTGGAGTACATTTAAGCATATCTATATGAAAACGAAAGGACCAAAAAATAAAAGTAAAAATTATGGTACAACTTGCGCACAATAACACATACGTTCCGTAGCCACATGAGAGGAAGTTGAATTAGTACACGTGCGCTAAATTATTACATGTCACACTCGATACATAACATAGTTTTACGTCAGCTGATCATGCAACACCACAATCTGATTCTAGCGGCTAATTGGCTCAAACTTGTCAAACCACTTGAGGAATCCGAGGGCGGCGTCCCTCGCCTTCTCTGGCGGCAGCGTGGCCTGGTTCAGCGCCTCGTACTCCGCCTACCACTCTGCGATGCACTTGTCGTTTTCTTTTCCTTGGAGAGGAATGAATGAGAAGGTGACCCTGTACGGGTCGTACATCCTGTATAGGTCACCTCCAACTACGCGATAAGTCACTGACCTTCCCTTCTCCACCCTCTCTATTTTCTCCGTTGATTCCTTCACGTAGTTGTTCACCGCTGCACATGCAAATTTATGATAAAAATCTTCTAGTTCTTGTACGTAAAGCAATTGATTTATCGTATTTCTACTTAACCAAATGGACAAGAACTGAGATCAATTATAATATATAAAAGGAATGCCTAAAGTTCCTAAATGCATGATTTAAATGTGTTTTTTGTCATTCTAAAAAAAATTAAAAAAAAAGTGTTATGTGTCATATTTATAAGGTTATGTTTCATGACACATCACAAGTTTTACGAGCAAGTAATCAGAACCGTGCTACTTGGATGTTTTTCATAATGTAAGTGACGAATTTTTCATATAATTTGGAAACTTTTCTAAGTTTAGAAAGACATAAGATGTTTATCTATGAGAGGGGGTTAAGGCTATAACTGCCAAGATAACTGAAATTTCCAATTGCCCTTTTTTTTAATGACCAATAACTTTCGTTTTTTTTTAATCAGGTGAATTAGAGTACGTAGACATGTTTATGATTTTTTATAAAAAGGGTTAGCAGAGTTTGCAGAAATCTATCCATAGATCAGAAGAAGAAGAAGAATACCGGGACCAAGCTTTAAAAGCCTGAGACTTCCAGGGCTGCCATCTCCTTGGATGTACTCGGCATGGGCAAGCATTTCAGGTTTGATCTTGCTCATGACTTGGTCGTTTCTGTACATTTCCCATGCTTTCTCTGCTGGCATATTAAGCACCACTTCCCCTTTCAAGCTTCTCATCTCTCCCTCTCTCTGTTTGTGTTTTGTGATGGGCGGTGAGGCTTTAAGTAAGGACATCACAGGGGAACCTCCCCCAATAAAGAGGCTGGATTTGATTAAAGGAAGACAGAATAAGAGCCCACTTAAGGCTCATTCTATCTCACTCTCATAGACAAGGGTCTAGGGTATTCGTGCCTATAAATTCTTTTGTTGCAAAAGTAATGCGATAGAAACAAAGAATAAAAACACACAGAATTTACGTGGAAACCCAAAACGAAAAAAAACCACGGGCAGAGGAGAAGAAAATCACTAAACTCGTAAAGGTTACAGTGGAGGCATTAGGGAGGCTTAAAATTCGGTAAAAACAAGCCCTAACGCAATACATCATACATATAGGTATAGGCAAAACCCTAAAGGCCCAGAAACATAAATTAAACGGCCCAACAACACAGGTCCGTACCCCGGGGGCTCCGCCCCCGCACCCCCAACTAGATCAGTGGTGGTAGCGGAGGTGTTTTTCACCACAATTTGTTGCACCGCGAGCTTTCGGGTCGGGTCACCATACTCTAACAATCTCCACCTTGACACGAATTCCACTTCAAGGAACAAATCTTCTACGAGCTATCTTCACCTCTTCCACAAAAAACGCCCCTAAGGGCAAACTTCAACAGCAAACACCAACCAAGTCCAAGCAATGCTCAAACTTGGATGTGGATAACGTCTTAATCATCATTTCAGCAGGATTATCATGGGTACTTATCTTGCTCACAACAATATCACCACGAGCGATAACCTCACGAACAAAGTGATAACGAACATCGATGTGCCTAGTTCTCTCATGAAACATCTGATCTTTAGTGAGAAAAATAGCACTTTGACTATCACAAAACACCGTAGTAATCTGCAAGTCTTCACTGAGCTCACCAAATAGCCCCTTCAACCAAATAGCTTCCTTACAAGCTTCAGTGATCGCTATATATTCTACCTCAGTAGTAGACAAAGCCACTGTAGTCTGCAAAGTAGCCTTCCAGCTAATAGCACAGCCACCAATGGTAAACACATATCCTGTAAGCGATCTCCTCTTATCAAGATCTCCAGCAAAATCAGAATCAACATATCCAATAACTCCATCTCTAGTCCTTCCAAACTGCAAACAAGTATCAGTAGTACCACGCAAGTACCTGAGTATCCACTAAACTGCTTTCCAATGTTCTTTACCAGGATTAACCAAGTATCTACTAACTGTACTCATTGCATATGATAAGTCTGGGCGAGAACATACCATAGCATACATGAGTGATCCCACTGCACTAGAATATAGAACTCAAGACATATACTCAATCCCATCGTCTGATTGTGGAGACAAAGCGGAAGAAAGTCTGAAATGCGCAGCTAATGAAGTGCTCACAGGTTTAGCACTATGCATATTGAATCTTTGCAAAACTTTCTCAATGTACCCTTTTTG
The DNA here is from genome assembly GCA_946598075.1 of Artocarpus hirsutus. Classification (NCBI taxonomy): domain Eukaryota; kingdom Viridiplantae; phylum Streptophyta; class Magnoliopsida; order Rosales; family Moraceae; genus Artocarpus; species Artocarpus hirsutus. Next base: position 60,547 of record CAMOHE010051675.1, read on the forward strand.
ACTCAAATATAACCTACCTGCCTTTCTATCTCTTCGAATCTCCATGCCAAGAATCTTCTTTGCAGCCCCCAAATCTTTCATCTCAAACTCCTTACTGAGTTGAGCCTTCACCTTCTTGATTTCTTCCTTATCTCTGGCAGCAATCAACATATCATCAACATATAAGGGCAAATAGACATAAAACCCATCATGGTTCTTCTTTATGTAGACACAACTGTCATAGTCACTTCTCTTAAACTCATGAGAGATCATAAATGAGTCGAACCTCTTATACCATTGCCTGGGAGACTGTTTCAGGCCATAGAGAGACTTTTTCAACAAGCACACATGGTCCTCCTTACCTACAACTACAAAGCCCTCTGGCTGTTGCATGTAGATATCCTCCTCGAGCTCCCCATGCAAGAATGCAGTCTTCACATCTAACTGCTCAAGCTTAAGATCCTGCATGGCCACAATACCAAGCAAAGCTCTAATCGAACTATGCTTCATAACTGGAGAGAACACATCTGTGAAGTCTACGCCGGGAACCTGACTATAACCTTTTGCAACTAGTCTGGCCTTGTATCTGGCTTCTTCAACTCCTGGCATACCATCTTTTCTTTTAAACAACCACTTGTAGCGAACAACTTTCTTATCTTTAGGCAACTTCACCAAATTCCAAGTGCCATTCTTATGAAGAGATTCCATCTCCTCCTGCATAGCAATCATCCATCTCCCTGAGTCTTTACAACTAATCGCCTCTGAATAATTGGAAGGTTCTTCACTGCAATCAATACCTTCTGCCACTAACAAAGCATAAGCCACCAAGTCGGCCTCAGCAAACCTCTTTGGAGGCCAAACATCTCTTCTAGGTCTATCCTTGGTAATGGAATACTGCGGTAGTCTTGGTGGCTGTGATGGGGAAGCAACATCTCCATGACTCTCTGAATTTGACTGGGGAGTGGAATCGGATGATGTACCTATCTCAATCTAAAACTCCACCTGTCTGCTAGATCTCTCCTGATCAACATCACTAGATCCTATAGTAGATGTCTCACGTAACATGGTAGGCTCATCAAACACAACATCTCTACTAATAATCACCTTCTTGGTTTCTAGACACCATAACTTATAGCCTTTAACTCCAGGCTTATAACCAAGAAACACACACTTCATAGCTCTAGGCTCCAATTTACCATTATCGACATGAACAGAAGCAGGACTGCCAAAAATTCTTAAATTAGAGTAATCTGCAGGTTTACCAAACCATACCTCCTGTGGAGTCTTCTTGTTAATAGTAGTGGAAGGAGAACAATTCACCAAGTAGGAAGCTGTAGAAGTGGCTTCAGCCCAAAATGACTTAGGTAGTCCAGCATTAGAGAGAATGCAACGCACCTTTTCCATCAATGTTCTGTTCATCCGCTCTGCCACACCATTTTGCTGTGGAGTACGTGGGACTGTTAAATCCCTCATAATTCCTTCTGACTTATAGAAGACATTAAATTCATTTGAACAAAACTCCAAGCCATTATCAGTGCGGAGGCGTTTAATTGGCTTACCGGTCTGCTTTTCTACCATGGTCTTCCAATTTTTAAACGTAGCAAAATCATCATTCTTCTGCTTCAAAAAGAATGTCCATACCTTTCCTTGAAAAGTCATCTATAATCGTAAGCATGTAGCTAGCTCCACCATGAGATGGAATAGTAGACGGTCCCCAAAGGTCAGAGTGAACATACTTTAGAATATCTTTCGTGTTGTGAATGCCTTTGCCAAATCTGACTCTCCTTTGTTTCCCAAACACGTAATGTTCACAAAACTCCATCTTTTCTGTGCACTGTCCATTAAGTAGTCCTCTTTTGCTCAACTCTGCCATCCCAAGCTCACTCATATGCCCTAGTCGCATATGCCATAACTTAGTGACATCACTATCCGACATAGTGGATGTAGTAACTGCTACATCTCCTATAACAGTAGTCCCCTGCAAAACATACAAACCAGCAGTCTTCTTCAGCCCTTTCATCATAACAAGTGCTCCTTTGCTGACCTTTAAAACTCCACCATCACCGGAGTACCTGTACCCTTTTGAATCTAGAGAACTTAGGGAAATTAAATTCCTCTTCAGATCAGGGACGTGTCTCACATCACCCAGTGTCCTTACTACTCCATCATACATCTTGATCCTAACAGTTCTAATACCAGCAATCTTGCATGGAGTGTTGTTACCCATCAAAACAGAGCCTTTAGAAACTGTTTCATATGTTGAAAACTAGTCCCGGTTGGGACACATATGAAACGTACATGCAGAGTCAAGAACCCAATCCTCAGAGGGTTTCGATTCACCATCAAAAATCACCAACAGCTCTCCTTCAGAAACTTCTTCCACAACACTGGCCTCACCGGTCTTCTCTGTTTGCTTTCCCTTTTGATCAGCGGCTCTCTTATTCTTGTTCTGCAGTTTATAGCAGTCGGTCTTAATGTGCCCCTTTTTCTTACAATAGTTGCAAATTTTGTCCTTGTTCCTGGACTTCGATCTGCCCCTCACATCAGCACCAAAACTAGAACCCCTTTCCTGAGTCCTTCCACGAACAACAAGGCCTTCTCCCTGAGCCGCAGGTTCATTCACAAGCTGCTTCATCTTTTCTTTAGATAGCAAGGCATCATAAACTTCATCCAGAGTAAGTGTATCCCGTCCATACAAAATTGTATCCCTAAACGTTGCATATGATGAGGGCAGCGAACACAGTAGGTTTAACCCTAAGTCTTCTTCCTTGTACTTAACATCCATAGCCTTTAAATCAGAGACAATCTCCTTAAAAACGGTTAAGTGTTCTTCTAGAGACGCACCTTCAGCCATCTTGTGTAGATGCAAACGCTGCTTCAGATGCAGCTTACTGGTGAGACTTTTCGTTATACACAATTACTCCAACTTCAACCATAATGCAGTGGCGGTCTTCTTCTTCAAAACATCTTGCAAAATTCTATTCGACAGATGAAGTTGAATTTGGGTTAAAGCCTTCCGATCCTTACGTTGTTTCTCCTCCGTCATCCACGATGAGGGCATCTTCTCAAACCCTAACAGTGCTTCTTCCAAATCCATCTGCGCCAACACAGCCCGCATCTTAACCTGCCAAAGACTAAACCTGGTGTCGCGATCCAAAAGCAAAATATCGTACTTCATTGTTGCCATAGCCAAAATCAAAGCCTCGCTCTGATACTACTTGTTGCAAAAGTAATGCGATAGAAACAAAGAATAAAAACACACAGAATTTACATGGAAACCCAAAACGGGAAAAAACTACAGGCAGAGGAGAAGAAAATCACTAAACTCGTAAAGGTTATAGTGGAGGCGTTAGGGAGGCTTAAAATTCGATAAAAATAAGCCCTAACGCAATACATCATATATATAGGTATAGGCAAAACCCTAAAGGCCTAGAAACATAAATTAAACGGCCCAACAACACAGGTCCATACCGCGGGGGCAACGCCCCTAAGGGCAAACTTCAACAGCAAACACCAACCAAGTCCAAGCAATACTCAAACTTGGATGTGGATAACGTCTTAGTCATCATATCAGCAGGATTATCATGGGTACTTATCTTGCTCACAACAATATCAACACGAGCGATAACCTCACGAATAAAATGATAATGAACATCGATGTGCTTAGTTCTCTCATGAAACATCTGATCTTTAGTGAGAAAAATAGCACTCTGACTATCACAAAACACCGTAGTAATCTGCAAGTCTTTACTGAGCTCACCAAATAGCCCCTTCAACCAATTAGCTTCCTTACAAGCTTCAATGATCGCCATATATTCTGCCTCAGTAGTAGACAAATCCACTGTAGTCTGCAAAGTAGCCTTCCAGCTAATAGCACAGCCACCAATGGTAAACACATATCCTGTAAGCGATCTCCTCTTATCAAGATCTCCAGCAAAATCAAAATCAACATATCCAATAACTCCATCTCTAGTCCTTCCAAACTGCAAACAAGTATCAGTAGTACCATGCAAGTACCTGAGTATCCACTAAACTGCTTTCCAATGTTCTTTACTAGGATTAGCCAAGTATCTACTAACTGTACTCACTGCATATGATAAGTCTAGGCGAGAACATACCATAGCATACATGAGTGATCCCACTGCACTAGAATATGGAACTCGAGACATATACTCAATCTCATCGTCTGATTGTGGAGACAAAGCGAAAGAAAGTCTGAAATGCGCAGCTAATGGAGTGCTCACAGGTTTAGCAC
>CAMOHE010051676.1:0-22677 GCA_946598075.1 Artocarpus hirsutus
ACGCCAAGGAAAGAGAACTTAAAAGAAATATTCTATGATTTTCGATTTAAGTATGTTTATATTTTAAGGATATATAATTTTATAAATTTTGTGAATGATTGTTTAATGTATTTTTATAAATTTTCTTCCGCATTTGAAGTTTTAAAACTTGTTTTAAAAAGAATTTTTTTAAAAAAATTCGGCCTGCCGACCATACTAGTCGGACTGCCAAAGTTTTCCAATCGGCCTGCCGATTGCCAAGCATCGGCCTGCCGATCTTGTATTTTTGAAAACCCCATTCTGCAAGGCCTAGGACGGCCTGCCGATGGGTGATCTTCGGCCTGCCGGTTTAGTTCGGCCTGCCGAAGGTAAAAGTTCGGCCTGCCGGCCGAGACATGTTCAAAGAAATTTTATTCTGTTTTCAAAGGTTAATTTAATTATAAATAATATTAGCAAACTATTTATACAATATCTATGGAAAAGCAAATTGTTTTAATTAAGAAAGATTATAATTTCTTATAAATTGTATTTGTATTTCTATAAAAAAAAAAAAAAAGAAAAAATGTATGTTAAGATCCTAGGAATGCTTTTCCAAACTATGGTTTCAAATTCATGTTAATATTTACAATAGTTTGCTACAAATAATGTTTAAATGAATGAATGTAACGACATCTGTGACGTTCGAAAGGGGGGCGTTACACTCCCCACTCGAGAAATTGGCTTTTGCCTTAGTCACCTCTACTCGGAAACTATGACCTCATTTTCAAGGTCACACGATACGGGTCACAACAAAGTTCCCTCGGCAAGTTCTTTAGAGTTCATAGATATCAGGGTAGATGGCTAAATGGTCAGTTGAGCTTGACCAGTATGATATTAATTTTGGACCAAGGACGGCCATCAAGACTCAAGCCCTCATTGATTTTGTTGTTGAGTTCACTGATACCAAGCAAGACACACCACTGGCCGAGAAGGCACCTGTAGAAGTCCCGGACTCCCCCAGCTCTAGTGAAGTCACACCAAAACTGGAACCGAAATGGTAGCTTTTTGTTGATGGGTCTTCCTGCTCAGAAGGTTCAGGGGCCGCACTGGTATTGACAAGCCCAGACAGATACAAGGCAATCTATACACTTCAATTCAACTTCAAAGCCTCAACAATGAGGTGGAATATGAAGCACTTATGACCGGACTAAGAATTGCTAGGGATCTTGGGGTTGATCGTGTAGTCATTCATAGCGACTCAATGCTCATCGTTTAGCAAGTTACTAGGAGATTTCAAGCCTGAATAGGGCAATGGCCGCGTATTTACAAGGGGTCAAGACACTACTTGGGCAGTTTAAGTTTTACTCATTCAAGTAGATCCCTAGATCGGAGAACTCAAAAGTTGATGTGCTTGCTCGACTCACCTTGGGTCTTGGCAATAGTGACCTAACTACAGTCCCCATTAAAAGGTTAACCGAGCCAAGCATTAACAAAGAAGTAACGAGTGTAGCTGAAAAACATGAGACAACATGGATGCACCCGATCATTCGATACCTGACCACAGCTGAATTACCTGGTGTCCAAGAAGAAGCACGCCGTGTCCTCAATAGACAAATTACCTGATATTTGATGATCAACAGCTAGTTATATCACCGAGGCTACACTGCACCGTGTTTGAAGTGCATAGGACCTGCCGAGGCTCAATATCTGATGAAGGAAATCCATGAAGGGTTATGTGGAAATCACTCGAGGGGGTGTTCCCTAGCTCAGATGTGTATCTGACAGGGATATTACTGGCCAACCATAGAACAAGATTGTAAGGACTTTGCATGAAAAATATCTCAAATGTCAACAATTTACGAGGGTGCCCGGACATCATGCCGAGCCTTTAACTTCGGTAACATTAGCTTGGCCATTTTCTAAGTGGGCCATTGACCTTATTAGGCCTGTTCCCTAAGCTCGGTTACAGTTTAAGTGCTGCATTGTAGCCATCGACTACCTTACCAAATGGGTGGAGGTAGAGCCATGTAGCAACATGACCAATGCCAAGTGCACCAATTTTGTATGGAAAAAAATTATCTGTCAGTTCAGATTCCTACATACCATAGTGACTGACAACGTAAAGTAGTTTGAATCATCAAGTCTCCTCCGCTTGTGCGACCAGCTCGATATTAAAAAGGTCTTCTCCTCTCTGAGCTATCCACAGAGCAATGGGCAGGTCGAGGCTATCAATAAGACAATTAAAGATAATCTGAAGAACAAGCTCAAGGGCCTTAAAGGAGCTTGGATTGATGAACTCCCAAAGGTGCTCTAGGCTTACTGAACAACAGCTCGAACTACCACTGGAGAGACCCCATTTTTGTTGGTGTATAGAGCCGAGGCTGTCATCCCAACGAAAGTTGGACTTCCAAGCTTTAGGGTCGAGCATTATGAGGAAATCCATAATGCCAAGGTCATGATGTCTGAGCTTGATTTACTTGGAAAAAAGAGGAACCGTGCTGCAGTCCATAATGCAGCATGAAATCAAGTTGTTGATCGGTATTATAATAAGCGAGTGCAACCAAGGAGCTTCAAAGTTGGAGATTTGGTGCTTAAAAAGCTCACAGTTCAGCAGCATAGAATAGGGTCCTTCGGTCCGAAGTGGGATGTGCCATACATGGTCATTAGGATTGTTCGGCCAGGCACCTACAAATTATCCGACATGGAGGGAAACTTGCTCGTTCATATTTAAAACGCTGACCTACTAAAGAGATTCTTTTATTAATATAGAAATCCTTTTTGACCTCTGGCTATATTCTTTGTGTAACTAGCCTGCTAAATAGGACTAGAATGTAAATAATATACATCAATGAAATTTTCCAATGCTATTCCATTGAGCAATATGTGTTTAAGGAAAAAAAATCCCGAAGAGGAATGCCATAACTTCAACCTAGGGGATCAAGCCATAACTCCTAAAGAGGGAGGGTTGACCCGACCAACTGGACTGAGGGGCTAGTTGGTGTAGTGCCAACCGTTAGTCTATGGCCGCATAGACCACCAAGTCAAAGTCGTCCTAATATACAATGCCCGACCAATGTTAGACTTGTAAAAGTTTTCAAGGAACTTCAACAACTCTAGGGGGGCGATGGGCATGCAACATCATATGCCGTTGTGCTCTGTTCAGTAGAGAAATAGACCTTTCCTGCTCGGTTAAACTCAGTATAGATGCCTATCATCCTTTCTTGAGGAACATTAATCCGAAAGACGTTTTGTCATCGAGATACCAAACTCAGTGAATGCTTCTACCAAGGAGCAACTCCTAGGTGGAGTTTTGAATTCAACCCTTTTCCCGAGGTCTCAGCCAACTCGAAAAAATGAGGGTCAAACATGATTCCTAAGCAACTCCATACTTCTAAATAATGAAAATTCATATCCAAGAACTATCGCACTTGGAAAAACAAATAAAAATCCAAGAAGCTGTGAACTTAGAAAAATAAGATTTTCATTAAAAAGTGATGGGGAGGTACAAATAACTGAGCACCTCTTGAGCCTGGATAAACAAAAAAATAAAAGGAGAACTATGCCTGGGCCCTGTCCCCGGTGTTGTCTTCTCCATTGTCGTCTCATCCTTGCTCGTCCCAATCATCCCCGCTGTCCACTTCGACGACCTCCTCTCCCAGCTGCTGGGCCGAGCTCTGCTTTGGCTCGACTATGAGTGACCAGTCAAAGTCTGCTGCCTTGGGATACTTCCGAATCAAGTAGTCTTGGAGAGCCATCATGCCGAATAGTAATAATCAACATACTCCGGTGATGCCTTGAAGTCCTCCACGGCCTAGGTAAGTCGGCCGGGCAACTCTTCCTAGTAACATTGGCTCTCTACTTGGGAAGCTTTTAGCTGATCCTTGAGTAGGGTAACCTTGTCCTGGTACTGGCCGACCTTATTTTTTGCCTTTTTGGCCACTTCTGTAGACTCTTCTGTTGCCGCCTTAGCCTGGTTGGCCTCTTCCTTTGCCTTTCGAGACTCCTCCTCAGCCTAGGAAAGAGCCTTCTTTGTTTGTTCTAGCTCAGTGCTCTTGGCACCGAGCTCCTTCTCGACCTCCCTTTTATTGAGAAAGGTCTTCTTTTGTCTCTCCTTCTCTAGGTTGAATTCCTTCAGCCCGGCCATATAGGCCATGTCCAAGAAGGCGGACGTTTAAGGAAAATAGAACTTCAGCATGAAAAGCATGAAGAAAAATGGTCAAGCGAAGCTTAGGATGAGATCATTATTAACCTTGGTAGTAGAACAAAAGGCAGCGCTAGAAAGGCCCTCAAAATCCTCTCCTCAGAGGTTCAACAAAAAATCCTCTTGGGGGACCACATTGTTGAGGTGGTCGAGGATGTGACAACGGTAATTTGGGCACCTCCTTAGGGAGTCCCTCGATGGAGGCACCATGGTTGTAGTGACGGCGAGAGGCTGGTTATCACTCGACAAAGCTCTGGTTCTTGTCGACAGGGCTGGGGGCACTTGGACTGAAGTGGATGGCCGCTCGGATCATGGTGGCTATTCGAACCGCGGAGGCAGCTCTAATCTTGGGGTCCTCTTCCGTTTCTTCCTGACTGCTACTGCTTTCCCTTTTTGTTTGCGAAGGCATTCCATGAAGGCACGCCTCTCCTTCACGTTGCTCGACCAAGAAGACATATCTACAAAATCAAAATCCTCCAAGTCAAGACAAGGTTAGCACAAAAAAAAAACTCGGGGCTAACCTCCGATCTAGAGCTGGCCAGGTGGGCATAGAAGCTGAATCACGTCCTCGAAGTCCTTGTCTGCCACGGGTGGCCCTGCGTTGAAGGAGCCACTCAATGAGTCCACGGTGCTGGATGATGATGGCTCCCTTATCAGCCACCCAAATCTAGAAGTGCTTGGCATTAAGATGTCCACGGTACTTGGACTCCCGACTGTGACCTGCCTAGCTGACCGGGCAGGCTGGATGTTGGATGGAGGATTGTTTGTACTAGGTTCCTTGAACCAGCCATAACGGGAGATGGGTATCCTTCCTGAGTAAGAACGACTATTGTCTTGTACACTCTAGCTTCTCAAACAAGTCTTCAACCACCCTGATAATATGGCTTGGTGCCTATGGCCTCTTAGACCACACATTGATCTGTAGGGATGGCCTTACCGACCCAGGCTAGGTAATTACCCCCGACGTAGAACTACTCATACTTCTAGAGTTTGTCCGAGTCAGGGTTGCCCAGAATGAAGTCCTTCCTAAAGCTGGTGACGTAATACCAGCCGGACTACTAGGGAAGCTTCTTTATCTTGTAAAACTGCTTATATGCCTCTCACGGCATCTCGGTAGCCCGGTGGTACCTTCATAGAATATACATCCCGATCAGCGACCTGTAGCTATTCGGGTTAAGCTGTGCCGGGCACATATTTAGGCCGTTTAGTGCCAAGTGGAGGAACGAATGGAATGACAGGCACAGCCTGGCTCTAAAAAACTCCACGTATAATGTTATACACCCTTTGGGCAAAAACAGGGGTGAGTCGCTCTCCTTGGATGCAATAAGGATGACGTCGTCTAGGATGTCGAACTCAGTATGCAAATCCTTAAGCTGAGACTCCGTCATTGTGCTAGAGTAGGCTACTATTGAAGTCTGTCCAAGCTGGGTTACTCGATAAGCCGTCACTCCTCGGACTCAAGTGACTCAGACCCTTTCGTCCTCTTCTTCTTCGGCGGTGCTCATCGCTAACTCAACCTCCTTAGCTGCTCACTCTTTGTCGGAGATGTTGACAGTCACCCTGCCTGCGACTTGGACGAGAGCCCTAGAGTCTCGACTAGAGGTACTTGGTACATCAGCCATTGCCTCCAGCTCGGCCTGCTCTCGGGCCATAACTTGGGACGTGCCGACAGTGGCCTCCCTAATGTACGTGTTCTCGTCCCTACACGGTCTCACCAGGCGCTCTCCGTTTAGCAAGTTTAGAAACTCTTGCTCGGGGATGGTCTAGGCATCGACACTCAATATTTTGGCTAGCCGATCAGCCCCATCCTGCTTTGAGGATAAACCTTCTACATTGACCTCTATGGAGGATGATTCGGTCTCAAGACTATTTTCCAACCAAGAAATATTAACTTTTTGGAAATCTAACAAGTCACTCATCTTTCTCGTGCTCCTTAGGAAATTACCCGATCGGACTGTAGAAGCTTAGGTACAAAGAGTTCTTGGGTTGGTAACTATAGCTCGGCAGTTAAAACTTAAAGGGTAGTGAAGCGTAGCCTCAATTGTGTGAAAATGGTAGGAAGAAAGGTCCTATTTATAGCCATTTTAGGCAGGAAACCCAGGTGCAAAAAACGAAGAGACGCGATGATTACGCCTGTTAAGGGAGCAGTCGTTCATAGTGAGACACGTGTCCCTCGGTTCCTTCGCGTGACCTTTCGTTTCATTCTGTCTCAAGACGCCACTTAATCTTTTTTCCTAAGTCGACCTCACCCACTCGGTATGGCCCACCCAGCCGAGTATCGACCATGTGAACTGGAGGACTATTATTGAGGGTGAGCTTGGCGTCGCCGTCGAGCATCCTATTGCAAATGGTTGGCCAAACAGCTCAGCAAAGCTAGCGAGAGCCTACAACTGATCTCGATGAGTCTGGATCTCATATACGAGGTGCTTTTTAGGGTCACCAAGGCCGCAACTCAACAGGTTGCCTCATCGGATTGAGTACCAGCTTGGGTCGAATTATTCTCATTTGAAAGCGGGCTGCTACTCGCCATCACTAGTCAACAGATGCCAAACAACTCACCGTCGGATGGGATGGCACTTGTCTTTTGTCACCTGACACGCCTTGACTCAAGTCGTGGGCAAAACCCACCTAACCCCGGTCCAAGTGGTGGCCTATAAATGGGATACATTAAAACTTAAATTAACAATCAAAAACAATTTTAGAATAATTAAAAATCATCAAAAGTAATTAACACAAGGTTTTCACAAAGTAATCAAATTAAGGTTAAAACACTCATCATGGCACACTAATTCACCATTTAATATTCTAATTACATTTAATGACGAACGGGGAGGAGCTAGGTACTGTGTGCAGCCGCACGTGGTGTTGATTCGACGCCAGACTCAAGTAAGCATCAACACAGCTGATAACTTACTTGCAATTGCTTCGATTTTGGATGACTAATATATCCACATCCATAGCAATAATACTATATATTAATAAGAAACACTTGATTGTTTGGTACTTCAATACGACAACATACATTCATTCTCTAATTAGCAAAATGAAATTAACACTGTTTTAATCAAATATCCTGAATGAAATAGTTCAATCAAAACAGGAAAATAAGAAAAACACTTCAATGTCCCAAAAAGTGACTTTACAAGCCAAGGAAAAACCTCCAAACATGTGTACCTTCAGTTCATGGTTCAAATCTTTCACTTGTTTCTAAATTTTGTCTGCCATCGAAGTTTAAGTATTTCCTTTCAATTTTCACGTAAGTAGGAAAAAAAACAATATTTATATCAATGAATAAGATCATGTGTTAAGCAAAATCACCATTAAGACAACTAAAACTCACATAAATCTATATTATCAGTGCTATTCGAAAAGGATTGTTAGTATCAATCGGTTGGAATTAGTTGGACAACGTCACTAACTTCGGGAGGAAAACTACCTAATTATTGAAAAAGGAGAAGATCAAACAATGTTGATCATCATATAATTCACTACTTACATTCCCCCAAAAAAAAAAAAACAACAACAACAACAACGCGAAAACAACAAAGACCAAGCGTGCTTCATTTAAAAACATAGCTTTAAATTAGATTTATCCTAAAGTTCTTTTTTTTTTTTTGAATTTGGGGTAGGGGATTTGAAGTCTTTTCCTTTAAATAAAGTCGGATGTGATTTAACTGTTAGGCTACACTTGCAGCCACCTAAAGTTCAATTTTTTAATAACAGTGTAATCCAAAAATTAAGGATAAGCAAGAGACCGACCACATATTCACTGGAGTTCTATTGGAGCGCTTCATGTAATAGAAATTCTGAAGAGCTGCAGACTGTAAAACACTCTAATTTCTTCTCTTTTTGTCCCATGTCCTTTTCTCCATACATTTCTTCAACGTAATGCATCAGCCTTTTGATTGAAATAAAATATTAAATACCAGATTATAACACGTTCAAATCCTACTCAAACCTCGATTAAAATACAAAAAAAAACCATCAGGTGCTCCTTAAATTAACGTTTCTTAAATATTGTTTAAAAATTTGTTACTTCCTAATAACAAAGCAAATCAATAAAATTGAACACGTACCAAAGTTTAGGAGTCCCAAACATATTATGACAGCTAAAAAGCAAGAAACTTGCATCTTTTGAGTTCAACACCTTGATGTACCATGGATTTTTCCTGAACCTCACCCCACAATGTCCCATTTTCTCGGTCTTAAAATTGTTTTTAAAGTAAAAAATTAAACATTAAGATAGAATGGAGAAATTCCATGGTTAATTTCGGTTCATAAATCAACACTACATGGTTTATGGTCTGATGTAGTTGATAGCATTCATCCTTACAATAAAGTTATTCACACTATACAAATTAAACAAGTTTGACAGTGTAATTGACAACAGAGTTTATAGTTTCTGAGAGTGACAGCTATACTACTACTTAAAATGAAAAACTAACAAATTAACAAATTCGATGTGCACCGTAGGGGAATGGCAACGCGGCCGCTGGCCCTCCGTAGGTGGAACGAAATTTACCAATAAAACCCAAGAAGCATATTCCAAGAATAAATAAAATCTTAAAAAAAAAAAAAACTAAAAGTGTAATAACTCCTATAGGCCAAAAAAATAATTTTCCAAAAAAAATTGGAGTATATACTATGACACCCCGAGCATTTTTAGTATTATACATGTAATAATTAAAGATTGTGCTAAGTAGTTCATGTATAAATTTTGTGAGTTAAATTTTATACTCGAAAATTTGTTAAGTTTTAAGAGCATAATTACTGTCACGAGGAATATTGGTTAAATCCGATGTAACGGTCTTACTTCCGTGGCTGTTACTTAATTACCTAATTTTAATACTTAAACATATTTTAACATGAGGTGCTTCGATTTGCATAATAATTTTTTAAAAAACATAATTTTATTTTTTTATTTTGGATAAACTTAAAGCATCATATAATTTTTTGAAATTTATTCTTTTAAAAACTATAGTAACAATAACATATTAAAACTTAATCTTTCAAACGTAGCGTGATAATTTTCCTGAAAGCTATTCTTTTAATATTTTTCTTAAATTAAAATGATACTTTAAAAAAATTTCTAAAACTAATTATTACTAGAAAATTTATATGTATTTGTTGCATTTTCCGTTGTAACATCCATATATGTGTATATTTCTTGTTGAAAATCTTAAACACTTTTCTATTTTCCTTTTTCAAATTTGAGGTTAATTGACTACAACATCGGTCTCTAAAACTCATTAAGAAATACTACTTAATTTTTTTTCACACATACAAAATTTTATAAAAGACAACATAATGTGGAAAGTACATTTTTGCGTAAGCAATATTCATTCCCATCTCCATCAGTCGTCCACCGCCCACCACTACCCTATCAACTGATGCTGATAGGTTCCTTACCTACAGCATGAACACACTTAAATGAATTTTTGCTTAGCAAGTAGGAAGTTTAACTTGCAAAACAATATAAAGAGCATTTAATAAAACTATGCATGATCATTTTATGCTTGTTTATTGACTCGTTTATGCTTAATTATTTAAGTTTTATCTTATCTTACTATTTGGGCCCAGGTGATCATGTCGACTATGCGCGATTCTCAGGAAGTTAAGGTTCACAAGGTCCCAACGGCACTGAGATATATTATAAAATATATTGCGATCATTGGGGAGCTAGGATTTGTAAAGTCCCAACAACACTGTGATCTTTTAAAACTTAAACCACACCATAAGTCGAGAGGTTAGTATGAAACTCTTAATTTGTATTATTTAGTTTCACTTATCTTATTGTGTATGCAATATGACATGTTACTGTATAGCACTACATACCAATTCAAAAAAATATTTTAAATGAAAGTGAGTAAACAGTATATTTTAATACAATACACATCACATATTATTCATGACATAACAAAGCACTAATACACCATATCTTAAATAAGTATATATGCCTAATGGAATTATGGTAGGACATATCACCGAATATGCATTTCATAATTTAAAAAATCATGTAAAAACATTTTATTTGCAAACTATTTATACTATAGGCAAGATTCCTAATTACTTGTTTTCTTGTAGTAGGTTTTTTTATTAGCCCTGAATTCTTTTTTTTCTATAGGAATCAATTATGTATAAAACACCCATTGAGAGTGCATGAGAAAAATATATTTCATGCTATTTTATTTTTTTAGCATAATCGTAAGAATTTGATCATTCCCTTGGATCACAATTCTTTTTACCAAAGAATCATAAAAATCAATCTTTCTATTACAAGGATTAATTATTGAATCCTTATAATATTTAAATCTTTCCTTAATTTCCATTAGTTCATGTAAGTTGATAATTAATTAATTTAAAACAATTAATTAATTATCTATTGTCACTAAATCTATATGATCTCAATCCACTAAATTAGACATTTACTAAATTCATAATTTATAAACTTAGTTCTAATTAAACATATTCTTAATTCATTAAGTGAGTTCACAATTGGTTCTAAACCCATTAAGTCTAAAAATGATCCTATGACATCCTATACACTATATTATTGAAACTATGATCCGAGCGGCCTTTTAGTCTAAAACAAACATTGGATCTATGCCTAGTATCGTAGTACTAGGATTGTAGCGTATTAGGTTTTTTTTATAGTGGTTTTAGTGTCGAATTCAAAACTATTAAATTTTATCCTTAGAAATTTCATCCATTTAACTTAAAGTTTTGAATAAAAATTGCTCTACAAAATGATACCTGAAATCAGTTACCCGTTAAATCTTGGCTTATATAATCTATATAGAGCGTTGTAATTTCTTGGTTTGTTGAAAAATAAGATTTTATAGTCACGAGATCTTTGTTTATAAAACTAGCACAGGAAAGTACTTTTTCAGTTAGTTTTAAAAAGCTAATATGAAATCATATGTTAAAGGCAGTTGTTTTCTTTTAAAGTTTTTCTCTATATAAATTACTTATTTTAAATATGTGACTTAATAATTTTCATGCTAATTTTAAAATCTAGGTTACCATCTTTGACATAATTGTCTCCCAGTTAAACTTTGCAAGCTTTACTGATTAAAAAGTTTTGATTGCTTTTATAAATCCTAATTAAAATCCATTTTAAAGTTAGATTTTTACAAAACTTTTTTCACAAAAGTTCTTCATTTTGTTAAAAACTAAAACTCTTATGTTGGCAAAAATTACAACTCAATCTTGAAACGACCCGCAACTTAAAAATTGGTTTCAGCTCAAAAATACAGTTTTTGGATAGTTTTAGAAAACTATCCGCAACTATATCTTACTAGTAGATTTTGGAAAAAAAAAAGTTTCTTCATAAAAGTTATCTGTCTCATCGAAATCTAAAATTTTCCTATTTGTCAAAACGTGAAATTTGAAACCAAAATGGTTTAAAAATGTCAAAACAATACCGGTACTCCAAAATTATTTTTGACAATTTTTTAAAAACTGCTTTAGGCAGTTTTGGGAATGCTTTGGTGTAGTTTTTGGGACTATTTTAGGCAGTATATAAAAACTGCTTGGAAAGCCTATTTAGAGTCAAAATTCGCTTAGTCACAAGGCTTTGTTCAAAACATCAAAAACTAAAAATTTAACGTTTGAAAAAGTTTTAAAAACTGACTCTAAGGCCTTTGTTCAAGTGCCCAACGTTTGTGGAAAATTTTTCCACAATTAAAACTTGTAAAAATCATAAACTGATCATGCAAGTACTAACTTTTTGTATCACATACATGCATAAACTAAACTAATCAACGCATAAATAATTATTATAAATCCTTTCCTCACCCAATCATCTAATCACTCATAAAAATATAAACTTTAACCTTAGTAAATTTACGAACAAAGTGTAGGACCTTTACCCTTGATGACAATTCCTTGTTGATTTGATCTAGGGCCGCTGGTTCTTCCTTCTTCATCTCAACACTCTAAAACACTAACTTTTCCCATAAAAATCTAATCTTGATTTGTCTAAGTAAATAAAAGAAAAAAGGTTTGAAATTTACCCTTGAAGTTTACTATAAAAGATGTAACACCAGCTAAATTTTCATGTAACGGATGTATAACGATGTTAAGTATTTCTTTAATAATATGTGTTATGATATATGATATGGTGATACTAACCATTTAATTTTAAGTGTTATGACAGGTGACGGTCACATGGAATCGATATGCTCAAGTGTTCATGTTATAAATGTTGTATGTTTAATAATGATTTTTGTGATAATTTAATGCTTTGATGAATGTTAGTAGGTCAAGGCAGATCGGCAGGCTGAACTCAGTTGGCAGGCCGAATGACTCTTACGGAACGACAGGCTGATGAATATAATCGGTAGGCCGGACCTTAACCTTCGGCAAGTCGAACAGAGGGATCGGCAGCCCGAAGACTGCTGACAAGCAATAAGCAAAAATTACCTAAAATTGGTGACTGAGATGATTGGATGATGATTTTTGATTGATTGGCATAATTTTGGATCAATTTCCTCATTTTAGGAAATTAAATAATTGACTTTTAATTGATTAGGATTAATTGATGAAGTTTCCACCTTCGAAATGGTGAAATATGGTAGGTAAGCTAAATCAATTTGACTTTCCCTAATTTCCCTCCATATTCCAAGTGAATTACCCTTAATTTAATCAGAAAAAAATTCTGATTGTGACCTCCTCCATCATTTTAATTTTTCATTCATGTAAAAAAAAAAAAATTTCTCTCCCTCTCTCTCTCTCTCACGTTTTCCCTCTCTCACCCTTTTTCTTCTTCACGTTTTTCTTCTTCTTCTCCCTCTCAATTTCCCCTGCTATTATTTGTAAGAAATAGTGTAATTTCTTTGGGTAAATTCAAGGAAGAATTGAAGAATATCGTTTTGAGGTAAGGTTCATTTTTCTAGTATTTCTAAAATGAAATTCTCTATGCTGTAACTTTTTCTAGGAATTTTCGTTTGCTCTAAAATTTTAATATGTTATTCATGCATATGTTACGTAATGTTTCTTTGAATTTCAAGTTAATTAGATTTTTCCATGAAAAGTTATAAATTTTCTTCTCTCTGCCACTTGTAGAAATTAATGCTAATTTGTTATGTCACATAAAAGTGTACTTTTTGTTCATAATGCAAATAACTGTTGTTGTGCACGAAATTTGGTGAATATATTCATGTACATCTTAAGCTTCAAACTGGAAAGTCTCATTGTAAATTGATGAATATTTTATGCGATATGGAATTTTCATTAAGACTAGGTTATGAGACTACTTTATCAGTAAATTGTTGGACTCCTTGTTGTGTGATGTTTTTGTATGACTAAATAATTTTATTTGGTGATGAGAATTTTTGTATTACTGTAATTATATGTTAATATGATGTCATATGAATTTTGAGGTTTAAATATAATTATTTTGATTGTTTAAGAATAAATATTGCATGTAATTTACTGGCCAAACTGTTTATAGTTATTTTTGTCTATGAATTCAAACACCTGTTTTGGATTATACAAAATTTATTTTAAGGTGATTTTTGGTTATGATAAAGTTCTTAGTGTTTATTGCATGCAAGATTTTTATGGAATTATTTTAAGATGTTAATAATTTATTTTATGGATGTAAGTTTAGATTGCTCACTATGTTATTGCTGCTAGCAGATTTTGTATAGAATGATTTGTGATTTATTTAAATCATTAAATGAAATTTTTATGACTAAAGAAAAATCATGGTAATATGTGTATGTGTTATCTTTATTCCTGACAAATTTGGTACCCAAATTGTATGTGAATATAAAGTTATTAAATTTTAAATTCATGGAGGTAAGAAATATAATTATGTTGAAAGTGTTGTTTTAATGTTTTATGGTTAATGAAAAATGTAGTATGAATTGTCATGTTTCAAGAGATGAATGTATGTATGATGTTTTATGAAATGGATGTTATGTTGTGGTGATTAATTCATAGAATATATATGTTAATTGCCATTTTTGATGAAAGTATGACATGAACACAAAATGAAGTGAGCACATCAAGGCTGCGGCGTCATCCCCTACAAGTTAAGGTTAAGTAAGCTTATTAAGGTAAGTATATTCTCACCTGCAACATGATGAGTTTATGAAAAGTTTGAAATCTATGTTCATGATGGTTTTATGATGATTTCTCATGATGATTATACATGAAGTACTATTATGGAAGTTTTTTTTTTTTAAGGTATGAAAGATTATGCATGAAAGTATAAATATGTATATATGTATCACCTAAATAAGTGTTGCACACCCAATGATGATGTTAAGTTATGATATGATATGATATGATGTCATGATTGGTTTGGGATTAACTACCCCTCTCCTCTCATGACGGCGCACCTATGATGTTGATGTTTATGGTGCAACACTTGGGCCCTTAAGATAAAATGAATAAAGTTTTAATATGGACAATGTAATGAAAGATATGTTCCTATGAAAATGTGCCTAGTGCACTATTATGATGATGATGATGATGTTCATAAAATGTTTTTAAGTTTTGAGAATTACAATGTACTTACTAAGCATTAGCTTAATCAAGTTTTACATCAGGTTGCAATAAGGGTAAGAAAGTTATGGAGTAGGCGGAGGACACTAACGGGCCTATGAGCTAAGGAAGATGAATTGCAAATGGAAGAACGCCAAAGAAAGAGACTTTAATGAAATAAACCATAATTTACAATTTCGAGTATGTTTATTAATTTTGAATTTTAAGGATTTGAATTATGTTTTATAATTTTGAGTATGTTTATTTGATAGACTTTTTGATTTGAACCATGACACTTTAACTTTATTTTATAAATTTTCTTCTGCATTTGAAACTTTAAAACTTGTTTTAAAACAAAATTTTTGTAACTGTTCTGCTTGCCGACCATTACTGGTCAGACTACCGAAGAGTTTAATCGGCCTGCCAGTTGCCATGTATCGGCCTGCCAAACTTATTGATTTTAAAACCCCATTTTGCAAAGCCTTAGGCGGCCTATTGATGGATGACCTTCGGCCTACCGGTCGAGTTTGGCTTGCCGAAGTCACAAGTTTGACATGCCGAACTGTGTAAGAAATTTTGACCATGTGTTTTTTTTTTTGAATTTTTTATTTGTAAGATAAACTATTTAAAGAATGTTTATAAATGAGTAATATATTGATGTATATTTATATGTATATATATAAAAAAAATTGCATGGATCTTGGGTTATGTTTTCAAATTACCATTTCATTAAATAATTTATCTTATAAATAAAAGTAATACGAAACGAACATAACGACATCTGTGACATCCGTAAAGGGGGGCGTTACAGGCTTTGGTATTAGAGCGGTTTTTGTTTTCAATTCATATCGTCACACCTCAGTCCAAGTCCTCCAAGTAAGTATGTATTGAGGTTTATTGGTAAGATGCTAGTATGATGATAAGAATAAGGTTTAGATGTTTAATGATAACGTCTTAGTAGTGAAAACCTGTCTCATAAATTAGAAGATTATTCTTAAGTTCTTAACTCTTTTAGGAAATTAACTATGGACGGCCGTAGAAGAATGTAAACCCGCACTCAGACCAATGAGATGTTGACGATGATGATTGTTGAGCTGTAAAGGCAGTTAGAGGAACAAAGAAGAGAGATTGCTGAATTAAGGGCCAACGGCCGCAACAACGAACGACGAGGCAATGATGTGCCTCCTCCTCCTCCTCACCAGCCACAACTCAACGAAGTTCCGACTCTTGTTGCTAAACCTAGAGCAGCCTATCAGGAACCTCTACTAATAAGATGGAAGATAGTCAAGCCAGTGGATTTTGAAGGTTCCAAGAATCCACTTGTTGCACAAGGATGGCTAAAGGTGATAGAAGCCACTCTAAGACTTATGGGCTTCACACACAAGGAGAAGGTACTGTGTGCATCGTACTGCCTCACCATGGAGGCCAGGATTTGGTGGGATGGCATCGAATAGAGCAAGAACATCGAAGAGATGTCATGGGCTGATTTCATCCACGAGTTTAATACAAAGTTCTTCCACATGAATATTACCAGGAAGCACTATGACGAGTTTGAGAATCTATGCCAGAGAGATATGTCAGTTATAGATGTGGTGGCAAAGTTTGACCAACTAGCTTGTCTTTGTCCAAGGATGGTTAGAAATGAAAGTGAAAGGGTTAGAAGGTTGATCAAAGTTGTTAGCCTAGATATTGCTGCTATTGTTGATAGGGCTAGTCCACCCAAAAGCCAGGAACAGGTTGTCTTAAGAGCGTAATGTGCTGAGTTCTATTTGTCAAAGTTAAAAAGAAACCAGCCTCAGTCAAGTCAGCCAGCCTATAATGCAAATAACCAAAACCGCCCTCCACACCAAATCAATAGTAGCAACAACAATAGCCAGCACTGGAGGAACAATAAAAGGAAGGGCAACTCTTAGAACCATCAGAGTCTGGGTAACAAGAGACATCATGGCAGCTAACCCAACAACAACAGCAACATGCAGTTTCAACTGTTCAATAAATGTGGAAGGAATCATCTTGGAGAATGCCGTATGGGAACTAACAGGTGTTTTATCTATGGACGAAAAGGTCATTTTGCCAATGGCTTCCCCAACCAGACGAATGCTCAGGACCCACAGAGAGCTCCTCCAGCCCAGTTCCATCAGATGCAAGCCTCCCTTGAAGGGCCACTGATTAGTCAAGGAAGGCTTGAAGCCCCACCTACGAATGCTCGCACATATGCCATGATGAAAGGACAGGTGGCTGCAAAAACCTCTAATGTAGTCACAGGTCATATAACGAGCCTATCTACTAATGCTTATGTTCTCTTTGATACAGGTGCCACTCATTCTTTTGTATCATCGTCTTTTGCTAAGAAGTTAGGGCTTTGTTTAGAGGCTATGAGACAGGGATTCACTATGGCACTACCCTCCGAGGAAGTGATGATATCTACGCACTGTTTGCGTACTATTTCCCTATGGATTTCTGATAGGGAACTCTTCGTCGACCTTATTGTGATCGACATATATGATTATGACATGATCCTCAGGATGGATTTCCTAAGGAAGTACAATGCTTCCATTGAATGCCAAAAATGAAAGGTGATCTTCCATCCTAAAGGTGAATAGAAGTTCGTATATGTTGGCAAGTCTAGGAAGAAACCTAGTATGTTTTTGTCAGCCATGAAAGCAAGGAAGTTGTTAGCTAGTGGCTACATGGGTTACCTGGCGAACATTGTTGATAAAAGTCAGGAAGAAAAGACAAGAATTGAAGATGTGGCCATGGTACGTGAATTTTCATGTGTGTTTCCAATGACTTGTCAAGCCTACCTCCTAATAGAGAAGTCGAATTCGAGATCAAGCTCACACCAGGCACTGACCCAATTTCGAAGGCACCTTACAAAATGGCCCCAGTAGACTTAAAGGAGCTTCAAACGCAATTAAAGGAATTTCTTGACAAAGGCTTCATTAGGCCGAGTCATTCACCATGGGGAGCTCCAGTCTTATTTGTTAAGAAGAAGAATGGCTCTATGAGACTCTACATCGATTATAAAGAATTGAACAAGGTGACAATCAAGAACAAGTACTCGTTGCCTCGAATCGATGACTTGTTTGATCAGCTAAAGGGTGCATCTGTGTTCTCAAAAATTAACCTGCGGTTTGGATATCACCAATTCAAGATTAAAGAAGGAGACATTCCTAAAACAGCCTTTAGATCGAGGTATGGTCACTATGAGTTTATGGTTATGCCTTTCGAACTAACGAATGCACCTGTAGCCTTCATGGATCTGATGAATTGGGTATTCAAGGATTTCCTCAATAAATTTGTTGTCGTGTTTATCGACGATATTCTTATTTATTTGAAGAGTCAAGAAGAACACAAGGAGCATCTAAGAATTGTGTTGGAGACATTAAGGAGACATAAGCTATATGCGAAATTCTCCAAGTGCAAATTTTGGCTTGATAGAGTGTCCTTCTTGGGCCATGTAATATCAAAGGAAAGGATTATGGTTGATCCTATGAAAGTAGAGGCTGTTCTCAATTGGAAACAACCGACAAATGCAAGTGAGATTAGAAGCTTTTTGGGCCTAGTAGGTTACTATCAGAGATTTGTGGAAGACTTCTCCATGATAGCAGCGCCACTCACAAATCTAACTCGCAAAGGAAAGAAGTATGAATGGACAGAAGCATGTGAGAAGAGTTTCCAAGAATTGAAGAAGAGGCTAACAACAGCTCCAGTCTTGGCCATTCCGAAAGGAAATGACAGATTCGTGATTTATAGTGATGCGTCTAAGATGGGCCTTGGAGTAGTTTTAATGCAGAATGATAGGGTGATTGCTTACGCATCAAGACAACTAAAGGATTATGAAAAGAACTATCCTATTCATGACCTCAAATTAGCAGCAGTCATTTTCGCGCTGAAAACACGAAAACATTATTTATATGGGGTCCAATGCAAGATCTTCACAGATCATCAACGCTTAAAGTATTTCTTCACTCAGAAGGACCTGAACATGAGACAGCGGAGATGGCTAAAGTTGTTGAAGGATTATGATTGTGAAATCCTTATCATCCTAGAAAGGCTAACCTAGTGGCTGATGCTTGAAGTAGGAAGTCAGCGGCTACGCTTATGACAATGCAAATAATGTCTCAGCCTTTAAGGAAGAAAATTTTGGACTTCAGTTTGGAACTTGTCACAGACCAGCAATCAGCACTCACTATTGCTCTAATGCTGCACGATGAGATTCGGTGTAAGCAAGATGAAGATGTAAGCCTTGCAAGGATTAAGCAGGAGATGAGAGAAGGCAAATGTGAAGAGTTTCAAATTGCAGATGACAGAACTCTGTACCTCAAGGACCACATATGTGTTCCCAATGTAGATAGTTTAAGGGAAAGAATCTTGACGGAAATTCATGACACTTCTTACTCAACATCCAGGTGCAACAAAGATGTATAATGATCTAAGGGATAACTTCTGGTGGTTTGGAATGAAACATGATGTTGCTATGTATGTGAAGAAATGTTTGACATGCCAGCAAGTTAAAGCTGAACACCAGAGACTTGGTGGTGATTTACAGTCAATCCATATACTGGAATGGAAATGGGAGGATATAGTAATGGATTTCCTTACCAGTTTGCCTAAAACTATGAATGGATATGATGCTATTTGGGTCGTTGTGGATCGACTGATGAAGACAGTGCATTTCATTCCTATCAAGATTACTTACTCTATGGAATGGTTAGCGGAACTCTATGTCAAGGAGATTGTACGACTTCATGGAATTCCTACGTCTATCATCTCAGGCCATGATGGCAGGTTTACATCTAAGTTCTAGAAAAGTGTACAGGCTGCAATGGGGACCAAGTTGCATTTCAGTACAGCTTTTCATCCTTAGACAAACGGCCAAACAGAGAGGACAAACTTGATCTTAGAGGATATGCTTCAGGCTTGTTCTCTCGACTTCAAGACTAGCTGGTGTAAAATGCTACTGTTAGCGGAGTTCGCTTACAACAACAGCTACCAGGCGACAATTAGAATGGCACCTTATGAGGCCCTATATAGGTAGAAATATAGGTTGCCTATATGTTGGCATGAAGTTGGTGAAAAGAAGTTGATGGAAAACACTGACGCTGAAAAAACTGATTTTGTCGACGAAACCTCCGAGATGATTAAGTTGATACGGAGAAGAATAGAGATCGCATAAAGCTGTCAGAAGAGTTATGCGAATAGAAGAAGAAGACCCTTAGAATTTGCGATAGGCGAATTTGTATTTTTGAAAGTTGCACCAATGAAAGGAGTTATGAGGATTGGAAGAAAAGGCAAGTTGAGCCCAAGATTTATCGGGCCTTATGAAAAAGTGAAGCAGATTGGTAAAGTAGCGTATCAATTGCGATTGCCATCAGAGATGTTAGTAATGCATGATATATTTCATGTTTCAATGCTCAAGAAATATGTCCCAGACCCAACACACATGATTGAGCCACAAGTGATCGAGATACGAGAAGACTTGAGCTACAAAGAAAAGCCAATGATTATATTGGATCGCAAAACCAAGACCTTGAGGAATAAAGAAATTCCATTGGTCAGTGTGCTTTGGCAAAATCACCTACTGGAAGAAGCCACATGGGAACGTGAAGATGACATGAGATCTAAGTATTCGCAACTGTTTTAAGTTTCGAGGACAAAACTCTTATAAGGTGGGGAGAATTGTAACACCTGCCAAATTTTCATACAACGAATGTGTAACAACGTTAAGTATTTCGTTAATAATATGTGTTATGATATATGATATGGTGATACTAACTATTTTATTTTAATTGTTATGACAGGTGACGGTCACGTGGAATCGATATGCTCAAGTATTCATGTTATAAATGTTGTATGTTTGATAATGATTTTTGTGATAATTTAATGCTTTGATGAATGTTAGTAGGTTAAGGCAGATCGACAGGCCGAACCTTCAAGTTTGACAGGCCAAAATGACTCTCACAGAACGACAGGTCGATGAATATAATTGGCAGGCCGGACCTCAACCTTCAACAAACCGAACAGAGGGATCAGCAGGTCGAAGACTGCTGATGAGCAATCAGCAGAAATCACCCAAAATTGGTGATTGAGATGGTTGGATGATGATTTTCGATTGATTGGCATAATTTTGGATCAATTTCTTCATTTTAGGAAATTAAATAATTGACTTTTGATTGATTAGGATTAATTGATGAAGTTTCCTCCTTTGAAATGGTGAAATATGGTAGGTAAGCTAAATCAATTTGACTTTCCCTAATTTCCCTCCATATTCCATGTGAATTACCCTCAATTTAATCAGAAAAAAAAAATTCTGATTATGACCTCCTCCGTCATTTTAATTTTTCATTCATGTAAAAAAAAAAATTCTCTCCCTCTCTCTCTCTCACGTTTTCCCTCTCTTACCCTTTTCTTCTTCATGTTTTTCTTCTTTTTCTCCCTCACAATTTCCCCTGATATTATTTGTAAGAAATAGTGTAATTTCTTTGGGTAAATTCAAGGAAGAATTGAAGAATATTGTTTTGAGGTAAGGTTCATTTTTCCCGGTATTTATAAAATGAAATTCTCTATGCTGTAACTTTTTCTAGGAATTTTTGTTTGCTCTAAAATTTTAATATGTTATTCATGCATATATTACGTAATGTTATTCTCTCTGCCACTTGTAGAAATTAATGTTGATTTGTTATGTCGCATAAAAGTGTAGTTTTTGTTCATAATGCAAATGAATGTTGTTGTGCATGAAATTTGGTGAATATATTCATGTGTATCTTAAGCTTCAAACTGGAAAGTCTCATTGTAAATTGATGAATATTTTATGCGATATGGAATTTTCATTAAGACTAGTTTATGAGACTGCTTTATCAGTAAATTATTGGGCTCCTTGTCGTGTGATGTTTTTGTATGATTAAATAATTTTATTTGGTGATGAGAATTTTTGTATTACTATAATTATATGCTAATATGATGTCATATGAATTTTGAGGTTTAAATATAATTATTTTAATTGTTTAAGAATAAATATTGCATGTAATTCACTGACCGAAATGTTTATAGTTATTGTTGTCTTTGAATTCAAACACCCGTTTTGGATTGTATGAAATTTATTTTATGGTGATTTTTGGTTATGATGAAATTCTTAGTGTTTATAGCATGCAGGATTTTTATGGAATTATTTTGAGATTTTAATAATTTATTTTATAGATGTAAGTTTAGATTGCTCACTGTGTTATTGCTGCTAGCAGATTTTGTATAGAATGATTTGTGATTTATTTAAATTATTAAATGAAATTTTTGTGACGAAAGAAAAATTATGGTAATATGTGTATGTGTTATCTTTATTCCTGACAAATTTGGTACCCAAATTGTATGTGAATATAAAGTTATTAAATTTTAAATTCATGGAGGTAAGAAATATAATTATGTTTAAAGTGTTGTTTTAATGTTTTATGATTAATTAAAAATGCAGTATGAATTGTCATGTTTCAAGAGATGAATGTATGTATGATGTTTTATGAAATGGATGTTATGTTGTGGTGATTAATTCATAGAATATATATGTTAATTGCCATTTTTGATGAATGTAGGACATGAACACAAAATGAAGTAAGCACATCGAGACCGCAGCGTCGTCACCTACAAGTTAAGGTTAAGTAAGCTTATTAAGGTGAGTACATTCTCACCTACAATATGATGAGTTTATGAAAAGTTTGAAATCTATGTTCATGATAGTTCTATAATGATTTCTCATGATGATTATACATGAAGTATTATTATGGAAGTTTTTTTTTTAAGGTATGAAAGATTATGCATGTTTTGATGATAATGTTTTTCAAAGCATGAAAGTATAAATATGTATATATGTATCACCTAAATAAGTGTTGCAAACCCAATGATGATGTTAAGTTATGATATGATATGATATGATGTCATGATTGATTTGGGATTAGTTACCCCTTTCCTCTCATGACGGCGCGCCTATGATGATGATGTTTATGGTGCAACACTTGGGCCCTTAAGATAAAATG